>PVJS01000284.1:0-77479 GCA_004027185.1 Glis glis
GGGGGGGCACCAAGAGCTGTGTGCATATATGTTAACATCAAATAGATATTCATTGCAATGTAAGACTCCAATGCACCAATAAAAGCACGTTAAAAAAATAATTAATAACAGAAACATTACTGAATGCTGTAAATGGTTCTGATCATATGTTAACTGATTTAATCATCACAACCTTATATTAGGTAGTTATTGTTAACCACAGAAGAGAAAACAGGCTCAAATAGATTAACTGATTTGCCCAGGATCTCATAACTCATAATGGTGCGATCTAGAATCTATTCTCCTAACCACTGCATTATATTTTCTTTATTTGTTGTTTGGTTTTCTTTCATCCTTAAATGTTAGAATCCTTTTTTAAAAAAATAAAGATTCTCATTTTAACCAGGTTAATAGTGATTATTTTGTCATTGTTTGACAAAATATGTTTCACACTGAAAATACTGCTCATCAGTACAAAGCTGAGTAGGATATGCTATGTTCCTCCCTCCAAAGAGATTATAACCTAGCACGAAGGAGAAAAGTATATAAATAACTGCAGTGCAAGCCAGAGGCAAGTCCATTTTGATAAGGCTCAGAAAAAAAAGGAGCATATGTGATTAGAGAAATAAGGAAAAGCCTTATTTAATAGATAGTTTAAAGATATTCTTGAAAAGTGAATAGGAAATGGGAAAGGAGGGCATTCTAAGTAGGAGGAATAGCATGAAACAAAGGTATAGAGTTTAAAATACAGAGTGTTTTCACAGAATAAACAATCAAATTTGACTTACTATGTCAGAATAAGGAGGCTTTAATGAAGAGTTTTGGACACTGTGATGAGGAACCTGCACATAATTAAACTAGGAATAGCTATTACAGGATTTTAATTAGGGTGTGAATGACATATTCAATGCCATGTTTCAGGAACATTAACCTGGGAACAAGTAGCAGGTGGATTGGAGAAGGAAGAGATCAAAATCAGAGATTTGCTGCAATCATCCATTTAATGAGGGTAGGGATGGTATTGGGAAATTAACCAACATCCCTTCATTCTTTCATTCATTATACATTCATTGAGCATGTATTATATCAGGCATTGTTTTAAGCACTGGAGATCTGACAGTGATCAGGATAGGTACGACCCCTGCCCCGATGGAGCAAGCTGACTGAAGACAACTGTGTCATAAGTCGTAATGAAACAAAAGTGCAAAGTAGTTTAGAAGCAGAGGACCCCAGTCTAGTTATATTTTAAATCTTTTACTTCTTTTACAGGCATTCTCTTAAGCTTTAATGAAACTCACAGTTTATTGGGAAACTCAGATTCTAATGGGCAAGACTAGCACATAGAAAACAATCACAACCCTGGGTAAAAAAACACCACATAGCTAAGTGTTTAGGTTGAGGTTCTCTGATTTCACATAACAGAAGCCCACTTGAGGTAAAACCAAGCATATGCAAAAGAAAATTATTATGAAGATACAGTTGTTTCTCTCAGATCCTGTGAGTAGCCGTTCTGGTTGGACCTCAGAAGGAACTAGAAAGCCATCAGAAGTCAAGGAAGATTTTCTCTCTCTGTCCCCCCGCCCTTTTTCCTGTACTGCATGCTCCAGCACCTGTCTCCTACCCCACCCTTTGTCACTCTATTCACTCGTGTGCTTCTCCCTTGATTTTGCCTTGTTCTTTTCTTATCCTAGTAGTCGCCTCTGCTTCTCTGGGTGCACATGGCCAACTATAACAGCTGTATTCCAGCTTTGCATGTCTTTAGAAATAGGGATCTAGAGACTTTGAAGACTTTGCTGAATCCCAGTTTTAAATTTCCAGGGGAAGCCCAGGCATGGTTACACACACCTGCAGTCCCAGTACTTGGGAGGCTGAGACAGGAAGAATCGCAATTCAAGATAGTCTCAGCAATGTAGCGAAACCCTGTTTCAAAAACAAAAAATAAAAAGGGCTGGGGGTGTAGTTTGGAGGTAGAATGTCCCTGGATTCAATCCCCAGTACCACAAAAAATAATAAAAATACTAATAATTTTTAAAGTAAAATAAATTTTCAGGGAAATCTGGATTGGTTTAGCTTGAGGCCAGTCACAGACAGAGTGGCAGTATAGTTACAGCTCTGGAGCCCACAACAGGAAGGGGAATAGAAAGGAGTTGGCAGAGAATGAGGCTTAGGTCAACATTTCAGATATTCTAATACTCCTCCCAGTGTGTGTGTGTGTGTGTGTGTGTGTGTGTGTGTGTGTGTGTGAGAGAGAGAGAGAGAGAGAGAGAGAGAGAGATGATTGTGACAAGTTTCTTCTCAGAAAAGCTGTAATTAAAGCAAGGTATGTTTTTACAACATATAATCTTTTAGAATCAAGTGATATTTGGTATCTATTAAGTGCCTGCCATGGATCAGATGCTTTACATAATTTATTTAATTTAGCTAACAAATAAATATCCCATAATCTCTTCAGATTTAACATGAGCTAAAATAACTCATCACCCATCATCTCTCTTGGAGTAGTACCATTTCATTCCCACCACTCACTGTAAAACTTACCAAGTTGTGCTGTATTTGTTTGCTTTCAACCCTGGTCAGTGAGTTCCTGAAGGCAGACACGTGTCTTATTTATCTTTGCATTTCCAGTGCCTAAAACAGATGCTCAATACTGTTAACAGAGTAGTTGCTCAGTAATTACACTGCATGGAATTAGAGTTTGAATCATTATAGGTATTGTTGGCTGATTTGACCTGGGGCTAAGGAAAATGAGATGTGTAAAACGTTTTGCACTGGGGTAACAGAATTTGGGAAGTCTGGAGGAGTTGATTGGAAGAGTTTGGAGGTAGGAATGAAGACAGTGACAAAGGATTGATGGTATTCAGGTCCTAGGTGCCTAGAAACATTGTTTTTATTTATTTATTTTTAAATGGAATCATTTCACTATGAAGTCTTTTATCATAAAAAATGCTTTTAATTTTAAAAGGTCATGTATTTTAAGTGTATTCCAAATAATAAAGGGATTCATTATACTTAAGGTGTTTGTTTGGTTCTGTTTTTTCAAACAGGAACAAGAATGGTAAGTCCTGCATCCTTAAGAAAACTCCTGGAATCTTGTAAAGAGCTCTCCTTGCTTGATGTGTCCTTCTGTTCGCAGATCGATAACAGAGCTGTGCTAGAACTGAATGCCAACTTTCCAAAAGTGTTCATAAAGAAGAGCTTTACTCAGTGACTTCATACATGTTCTGTCATTACAATCAATGTGCTTTTTCTAGGGTTACATTTTAGGGTTGGTTTCATTATATGTTTTATTTAGTTTTTATAATGGTGAGAATTAAGACACTTGTAGATTTTAATGGAAAATGTAAAATTGCCCGTTGAATCAAGTAAAAATGTAAAGAAATGTTCCTACAAAATATTGCAAGCAATTTTCATCAAGAATATGTGAGTGGCTGATTATTTTTACCTTATGTAATCAGAGATATTATGCTTTAATCAATAATCATGTTAATAAAAGAATAATATGGAAACATTTTAACTTATTTTAAAGGGATACTTTAAGCATTAAGGTATCCTGATATTTATGCAAAAATAAAGCTGATTCTCTTCACACCTCCATGTAAGGATGCCTTATTGAGCCTTATGACTTTCAAGTATTTTGTGTTATATATACAAATTGTCAGAGCTAATTGGGGAAAGAGACATTTTTCCATCTAAGATTTTTTTAAAAAATGGACACATCAACTGTTCAACTGGAAAATTAGTAGTTTTTCTACTTCATGTATTTATCTGTTTCACTACTATGTAATACCAACATATAAAAATAAGGCATAATCAAGAATAAGAGGTAACGGATCAAACTGGAGAGCATTATGTTAAGCAACATAAGCCAGACTCAGGAAGTCAAGGGTTGTATGTTTTCTCTCATATGTGGAAGCTAGAGTGAAAAAGCAGAAAAAGGAAGGATGGGTCTCATGAAAATAGAAGGGAGACCAGTAGAGTAGAGGAAAGGGACTGGGGGAGGAAGAAGGGGAGAGAAAGGGAAGGCACCAGGAAGTGAAATTGACCAAATCATGTAATGTGAATGTACAAACATACCACAGAGAATTCTACAGTATTATGTATAATTATAATGCATCAATACTTTTAATAAAAAAACTTTTAAAAATGAATAAATGATAAATTACTAATTGAAATAGCTTTTCAACTGTTAAGCAGATACCTTAAAAATTTGCCAGAGGGAAAGGTTTAAGGCATCAGAAGTACATGTGGGTTTTATTTATATATCATAAAATCATATATGTAGATTTCATTTATATACTTTTTCCTGTGCCCTGACATCTTAATTAATTAGTATTCAGCTACAATTCAGGGGAGGTAAGAGGGGAGGGACAAAACAAACAAACATTATTTTGTTAAATAATTAATTGATTTAATTCTGCTATTAAGAAAGTAGACAGAAAAGCCGGTCATGGTGGCGCACACTTTTAACACTTGTAATTCTAGTACTTGGGAGGCTGAGACAGTAGGATCACGGCCAGCCTCAGCAACTTAGTGAAGCTCTCTGCAAATTAGTGAGACCCTGTTTCAAAATAAAAGAATAAAATAAGGGCTGGGGGTGTATCTCAGAGGTAAAATGCCCCCGGGTTCAATCCCCAGAAACACACACATACATACACACACACAAAGTAAAACATATTTTGTGGCATGAAAAGGCAGAGCTATTTTGAATAGAGAACTGGTATTAATTGTATTGTAAAAAATTTATTTTTCTACTGAAGGCGGAAATGCTATACAGTAATCCTGTTGAACAGTGGTGTCCAGTGGGCTATTAGCCAGGTGTTTGACACACACCTATAATCCCAGCACTTGGGAGGCTGAAACAAGAGGATCTCAGGTTCCAGGGCAGCCTCAGCTAGCTTGACTCTGTTTCAAAACAAAAGATAAAAGGGGCTGGGGGTGTAGCTTGGAGGTAGAATGCCCTTAGGTTCAATCCCCAGTACCAAAAAAAAAAAATGACGTTTCTCAGTTTTTACTAACCATCTATCAATTGTTCAGTAGCCACATGAGGCCAGCTAATAGTTATCATGTCAGACACACTGATGGAGAACTTATCCATCATCGCAGAAAGGTTTTTTGCATAGCAATACTTTAAAGTTTCTTGTGTTATAAGATGTATTTATTTAAGAAAAAAGCACATTAGCACTTAGTATATATCTCTAGGCAGTTTTTGAGGGTACATACATGAAAGCATTTTTTCCTTCAAAGTTCTAAAGCTAGTAAATTTATACATATGGCAAATAGTAAGTGTTGAGTACATATTTATTGAATAAGTGTATCATTTATATATAGTATTGTCATATGCCAAATTTTTAAAGCATGTTATAAATTATTACTAATAGTACTGTGTTTATTCTTTTATAGACTATAAAAATGTAATATTATGAAATTTAAAATACTAGAAAATTAATACAATCTCCTCCACGTTAAAAATATGTGAGAATTATTGCCTCGATCATACCGTAGTATGCCCCACTCAGTTTTCTCTTTGATGGAAGAAGTGAGGAGCAGTTATTCTCCAATTTCATGCACTTGGTTATCCTCCATTTTCATGCACTAGGATTTTTGTTTTATCCATGAATGTATATAAGCATTTCAAAGGTTTGATTCACTGAAGAGGAGATATAAAATTGACTACCAACTGTTTGAAGTCTATCTTTATCTTAAACCAGCAGTTCTCATTAGGTAAATACTTACTTTGTTCCAGGTACTATTTCCAGTACTTTCGTTTACTAACTCAGTCTTCACAGCAACCCTGTAAGATAGATGCTGTTACTTACCCCTGTTTACAGATAAGGAAACTGAAGAAAGGTTGAAGAATTTTCTCATGATGGTATAGCTGCTAGTGACAGAGCCAGCTTACAAACCCAGGCCACTTGGCTTTAGAGGCACTGCAGTCAACCTGTGCTTGTAAATGTCTAGGGTGGCTTCTGGTTCTAGAGCAGAGATTAGGAATCCTTTTCTGTAAAAGGCCAGATAGTAAATATGAGGCTGTGGGCAAGAGGCAAAGTTGAGGTTATTGTATAGCTACTTGAATAACTAGAAAGAAAACAAATTTTCACAAAATTTTATTGACAAAATTCAAAACATAATAATTGGGAACTTTTTTCTCTCTTTTTCTTTTTTTGGGGGGATTAATATGATTCTACTGATGAGAAGAATTAAATACTTTGGGGATAGTGTTTCACTTAATTAGAGTTCAAAATTAGTATTTCTTGTCATCAAAACTATGTAGATCAGTGGTAGATCACTTGCTTTGCATGCATGAGGCCCGCCCTAGGTTCAATCCCCAGCACTGCCAAAATTTTTTTTGGTCATAAGTATTAATCTCCTAATGCTGGTCTGTAAAAAGATTTTACATATTTCATCTTTGAAAATTTTTCTTAAAGATAAGTATTGTCAAATAATTTATTCCATGAGAATATGATTTTTGTTGAGCATATTCATCACTCGAAGGCACTGATAGAATTCTGTCAGGTTATGTTTTCTCTTGATATTTTCCTTTCAGTATGTTATTACATTGTAGTTAATAATTTCTAATTAAAGCTGGGTAGAGAGACCCGGTTTCAAAATAAAGTATAAAAAATAGGGCTAGGGGTGTAGCTCAGAGGTAGAAAGCCCCTGGGTTCAATCCCCGGTACCGCAAAAAAAAAGAAAAAAAAAAAGCTGGGTAGAAGCTCCTCAGTTGCACAGTTAAATGTAGTTTGAAAAATGGAAATCTCATTTGCACTTGTATCAAGGCCTAACAAACACTGCTGGGACTGTAGGTTGAACTATAAATTTGGGTGAGAGTAGAACTCTTGATGCTTGTTTTGCCTTTTGATAGCACAGAACGTGTATAGAGCAGCTTGGTCTTACTTGTGATTCAAATAATGTTAATTGTCATCAAAATAACTTAAGGGTGTTTCACATATAAACATAAGTTTTGCCTTGTATTTTTTTATTGAATTTATTACATAGCACAATTAAGTCTGCAGCAAAAGCTAAATTCCAAGCCATTCAAAGTGAGGTTTAATCCAACACTCATTTTCATAATGGTTGAGGGCACTTCTTCTTATACAGAATAATTTTAATATCAGCACTGAACTCAAAAACTCATCATAAAACTACTACTAAGCCAATTATCTGCTTTATGAGAGAGCAAATCAGGATATTCAGTTTCTGTATCTGACAGAAGACAAGGAACTTTGTTGCTCTTTCTGAGAGCAAATGAAGTTCACTGTTCACACTACTAGTTCAATAACAAAAGATTGAGTAAAATACATTCCACAAAGCACCTGCTGATGAATAATACAGCAAATAACCATAGATTTTAAATACCTTACATTTCCACAAGTATTGCTTTATAAGTTTAACCAGCTAAGTTGGGTGGGTTTTTTGTATGTGTGGGGGTGTGTTTTTGGGTTTTTGCACCACACATATTTTTACTGCTACATCTTAGCAGATTCTACTTCAGGTTGTATAGAATGCTTGTCATCTTAGAAAATATTCTTGCCTGTAATTGTTCCACACAAACAATTCATTGAGATTAACTCTTCAATCACTTCAATCTTGGCATTGACTCATCAAATCTTGGCATTGACTCATCAAACTAGGCAGTATCAGTAGCATCTGTTGACTCATCAAGAGCCAAGGAAAACCAGTAGGTCAGTTGCCTTGTTTGTTTTTTGTTGACTGTTGATGTTGTTTCCAGTGTTCTCAATTCTTCAAGCAACTGTTCTTGCCAAAAGGCTAATTTAATAGTCTTAAGCAAGTTTACTCTGGACACATTTCTTCCGCTGATGCAATCAAACACAATTTAATTAACTCACCATTGGTAAAAGGCTTTCCTTTCTTAGCTAACAATGGAGTCATTTAGTTTGGCTGCAGCTTTTCTATTCTTTTTGTAAATTAATTTTGCTGTGTTGAATTATCTTGCTTTAAATTTTTCTAATTGTTCTGACCATTGCATTCCTATGAACTAAAAATATTATAATGAGTGTTTAGTCTGGTAATTCTAACATATTCTTTAAGAATAGCCATTGCATCTTAAACATCATACTTTGCAATCTAATTTCATAACAAAATAATCCTTACTCTGCTTTGCCTTGAAAATATGTCACTTGAAGTTCTCTCTCTCTCTCTCTCTCTCTCTCTCTCTCTCTCTTGCTTTGACATTATGGGTAGACACTGGAAATAAAAAGTAAAAAAAATTGTTGTATAACAATATGTGTGGTACTCAAAATGCTTGTAGTTCAAACTGCATCTTTGCAATTTGTAGTGTGCTCAGCAGCAGTGCAAAATGCTAAAAGCACCACATACAAAGTCTCAACTCTGCCATGGTGGTGTGGAAGCAATCATAGACTCTACATCAATGATGAATGTGGCCAGATTCCAATAAAATTGTATTTATGGACACTGAAGGTTGAATGTTAGATAGTTTTTAATGTGTTACAAAATATTATTGTTCTTTTATTTATTTTAGCCATTAGTAAATGGCTGTAAAGGAGCAGGCTGGATTTGGCTTATGGACCAAATTTATAAAACGAATCTAGGGTATTCTTGAGTCAGTATCTTCAGGTTTGTCCATTTCTAATTTTATTAACCACATTCAAACCTGTATCTCATTTTTGTTTGTTTTTTTTTTTTTATATACTGGGGATTGAACCCAGGGGCATTCTTCCTCTAAGCTACATCTCCAGCCATATTTCTATTTTTATTTTGAAACAGGGTCTCACTAGGATGATGAGAGTCTCACTACTTGCTGAGGCTATCCTGGAATCTGTGATCTTCCTGTTTCAGCCTTTGAAGTACTGGGATTACAGGAGTGCACCACCATGCCCAGCTCAAACCTGTATCTCTCATTTTACCATCTAGAGTTTAAAATGAAGAACAATATTTTATTGTCTTAAAGGAAACAACAGTGTTAACCATGGGAAGAATTTATGTAGAGTCTCCATTCACTAAAATTCAAATCCAAATGATTCTTTGTTAGCTTTTACAACTTGCTTAAATTTTTTTAATAATTCTTAGTATTTTGCTAAGGTAAATTATTTTCAGAGACTAGTAACAAAAAATATATATGTCCCTGACCTGTTTGAGAGCACAATTAAGTGACACTCCCATGTAAATTTCTCTGAAATATGATCTTAAAAATATATAATATAGGCAACTTAATATTCTTCCTTTCCTGTGGAATGCTAAGTTTTGAACCAATATGTAGAAAAGAAAAACTGATCACCAAGTATTTTTATGTTTTGATGTTTTCCCCAAATTAGCTAACACCTAAAGACTCATATTTGCAAGTATAATAATACTAAGCAAGGAGAGTCAGTAAAAATTACATTTGGCTACCATGTATATTAATACTGACTGGCTTTTCATTTTTTACTTGAAGTTATTAAAGGATGGCTGTTACTAACAGACTAATTTTTGTTTTCAAAGCCATTTATCACACATTATCAGAGTTACATTTAGTTTTCTCTTCTTGTAGCACATTTGATATTGATATGTCAGGGGAGCTTTTCTTTTTAACCACCCTGAAAATATTGTCACTGACTCTTAACTGTCAATCATCACCTCATTTGCATATTGGCAATATACGACTAGAATTCTAGGCAACAAGCATAAAACCATAGCTATTAGAATAAGGTGTTTGGGCAGTAACTAACATTCTGTTAAGGATCTATTCAATCACAGATCATGATTTATTTCATTTTTTTAAAAAATAAGTATTGGTAGAGGCCAAGATTTCTGCTTTGGCACAACAGAAAGTATACTCAAGATATTTGCCTATAAAAGTGAATTTTTGGCTTAAATTTTCGTACATATAGATACTATTAATGGTTTATTTGACTACATTTGAAAATGGAAAGGGTAGTTACGTCAAAACTTGCCATTTTTAAGAGGAGATTTTAATCTCTGCATTTTGTAATGTAAACGAATAAAGACAGTGGTGAAAATGTTAAGAAAAATATAAAAGCAACACGGTCATGTGATCTGATATATTGAGTAGAATACACAAAAGATAAAAGGTTTTTTCCTGGTACAAAAAAGATCTGTACAGACAACTAAGATGTTTTAAATTTTATTTGCATAAAAAGTTGAAGTCTAATGGTTTCTGTTGTTTGTATTGTTCTGGCTGTAGAATAGTAGTTTAAGCATCTCATTAGCTCTCTTTCAAAATGGATCATTTCAGGACACTGCTGTATATAATGCAAGGTTTGAGTCCATAGGCTTATATCAGCCCCTATGAGTTCAATGAGGATAAGACTAGAAGATGAGTTATTGCTGAACACTTAACAATCCATCCACGTACTATGAGGTTGATATCCATCAACCTCAGGGCATTTTAAACTCTAAAATCACATGAGTATGCAGGTAAATAAACTTTACACATTTATACTGTTAATTCTTTCTACCTTCTTAGTAATTTTCCCAAATTAAAATGTGTTTACTTGGAAACTTGTTTGGTTTGTTACTGAAGTCAAAGTTTGATACAGTGCTTTCCTCGTTTTACTTAGGAGGTATCATGTGTTTGCTTTAGTAGAAGCCAGTCCCTTCATGACTAGTTAGCTCTTGAGCTGTGCCACAGTTCCTTGTCATACCCAGACTACTGGTGAGCCAGGATAGAATGAATGACACAAGGTAAGACATTCTTCCATCTAGTTAGTCTACATATTGACAACAAAAATACATTGGTAGCTTTATGCCTGCACAGATCAGGGTAAGGGAGCCTGGGTATAGAGAATGCATATAACTAACCACAGAGAGATTTTCAAAATCAGTGTGTGCCAAGAAAAAAAAATTATAGTGAAATAAGCATCAGGTAGAATAGGTTAAACACAGCAAGGCAGGCATCTTTACTGCTGAACTTCAGGGCCTACTGGACACCGAGCATGCTGTTGGACACTGACAGTGGGGTGAGTTAAGGTTTGTAATGTTTGCCAGTCTTCTCTGCGATACTTGTCACCATCTCTTAGAAACTACTTTTTCATAGTTTGGAAAATGATACTAAACGGCATTATATAGTGTTGTATGGAAGGTATTTACCAGGGTAACTTTTAACAAAATTGCTAAAGTTTATGCATCTTAATTTGTTTCTAAAGAAGTATTTTTATTTATTATTTAAGAAGATTTGAAAACTGACTAATACTTTTGTGATAATTTTTTTAATTTTTGAAAATTAATACTTTCATGATGTTATTTTTTTAATTTTTGTTTAATTAATTGTGTTTAATTTTATTAAGCTTTTTTTGGTGACCAGTTATATTTCTGCAATACTTTCTATAGAATATTTACAAGTTGCTGTTAAGGTTAAAACAAGGGCCAAAGAATTGCTAATACTAGCATAAAATCTGGCATACCATTCTTCTCATCTAAGATGTTTTAGATGACAGATACCCCAAATAAAGAATTGATATTGTTGAAGCCCTGGTAACTTTGCTTAAAAGTCCCATAAATAATCTCCTCCTCACCCAAAATAAATATTCCTAAGTTCTTATAATCAGAAATATTTGCAAAATTGAAAGACCTTACAATGTGCATACCTATTATGTTATCCTTACTATCATCTGTGTATATAGGACTGTCGGAGAAAGAGGAAGAAAAAAGATAACTCCTTAATGGCCCATAGCTAGTAGCTTGGATGTTAATGACATTTTTTCTTAGTCTCAAAGGGGTCTGAGAGGCGACTCTCTTACATTGCAAGCATAGTTTACACTATGAAACATCAGCAGACAGCTAGGAAGCCTTTGAAGTCCTGTAGCTATCAAGCAAGGGAAAAGTAGGAAAAGGAAAAGGGACCCCTGAGCTTCTACACAGCCTTACAGAGTTCAAAGAACTGTGCCAAGCCAGGTGTGGCTGTAATCCCAGTACTTGGGAGGCTGAGACAGGAAGATCGCAGGTTTGAGGACAGCCTCAGCACTGTAATGAGACTCTCAACAACCTAGGGAGACACTGTTTCAAAACAAAAAATAAAGGGCTGAAGTGTAGCTTGGAGGTAGAACGACCCTTGGTTCAATCCCCAAACCTGGAAAACACGAACTTTTCCAGGTTTCCAGGGACAGCATCAGCTGCCGTCCTATTGCCATTTGCACCTGCATGGCTTGGGGGGGGGTTCCTCCTGCCACCCAAGAATGGGGAACTATGACAAATTAGGCAGACCTAGTTCATGCTCTTTGGGTCCATGAAGGTGAAGGACAGGAGTTTTAAATACACTTTAAAAAAAAAGTTTAAAGACAGGGAGAAAAAAAATGTTTCAGTAGACTTACCAAAGTTGATGCCACTGAAGTCCCTTCGTGGTTGCCAAGAAATGTCACAGGAGAAGGGTGATTCCATAAAGGGTTTGGAGCAGTTCCCAGTGGGAGAGAGAGGGGAACACAACTCAGGATTGGCGGGGTCCTTGGCTTAGGTGATGGAAAAGAATTTCATCGTGCACCAGTCAGAGACATAGAGAATTATTTAGGAAAGTTAGAAATACACATTCAAGGGAGAATGTAGAACACCCCAAAAGGCCCTTTGGGGTCCATGACTCTGATAAGGGGCTTTCCTGTAGGGTGGGCAGGAGGAAGTATGTGAGGATGGCATCAGTGGGCAGCCACAGATGATTTAGGGTGTTCCAGTCATCTTCCAGGCCCTGATCGTCACTGTCCCCTCAGTATGTGTCCATTTTGTTTGAACTGTTCAAGGATAGCCAATAGTGCCTGAGAAGATTGATCTCTTGAGTAGTGCCGAAGGAGATTCCTCTTTTGTGTGGTGGACAGATAACTCCCTGAGGATAATCAGGGAGTGCCTATGGTAATGAGTAAAGACTTGTAAATTTCTCAGAAACTTTTGGGTCCAACTGTCCTGACTGAGAAGTAAGTGTATTGGGGAATTTTCCCACAGGCTTCCATATTATGTTCTTGTTCTCCCTTTATGTCTCCTGTTAGGTAGCTAGATAGGAACAAACAGGACAGAGAAAAGCCTTCCCAAAAGGAAATATAAGAATTGCCCCACCCAGCTGTGGTCAGAGACTTCCAGCCTATTACATTGCAGCTTTAGATTTCCCACATGACACAATTCTGCACAGTCACTCTAAGCCATGGTGTGAAAGCCAAATTACTATACATAAAAAGGAGGGAATTTATAGATATTATGAAAAGCCCACCATGTAGCAGGCAAGCCCCTTTTTCCTTTTGGCCCTTTCTCTTTGACTCCACTCCTGGACTAACCAGCTTTGTGGCCCTCTTGTGGAATCTACCCAATAAAGCTTTTTCATTCCTACCCTATCTATGTCCTCCGGATGAAATCTTTTTTTCAGGGAGACAACCAAGGGAAACCCATGGCCCTATAGCACCCCTCCCTACCTATTTTATGTCTTCTATCCTACCTAGGGACCACATGCAATTACACAGAAAAGAGACACACTACCAGACTGTTAGAGGACTGTTCCCCCTCAGTCTTTCAGATGTCGTCTGCTTTCCAACCTACGTACATTCATTGCCAAAATCAAGGGTATCGTTTCCTACTCTAGTTATGTCAGTTTTACCAGGGCCTAGAGTCTGAGTAGAAAGGGCTCCAGGAGCATCATCAGGCTGCATTCCTCAGGGCCCTCGGTCCTTCTAAAGCTCTAGCCACCCCTAGCTTTTGTTCTAACTCTGTAGCCTTCAGTCTCCCCTCATAAACCTAATTGGGCTATTTTTAAAATATTAAACTTTAAAGCACCAAATGTTAAGGTGAATTTTTTTGAGCCTGGTGGTACACTGATAAATGTTTGACCAACTCTCCATGGGAGAAAAAAAGCCCTGATTTGTGTTGCTTTCCAGTTTTTGTCATGTAAATACTCCCACCAAGGCTGACTTCAAGCTGTCAGTGTGAAGTCAGTTATGCTGAGCTGGGATGAGATTCACACATTTCTGCTGTTTTGAGCTGATAGGAACTGGCGCCAGGTCACCACTGCCAGATGAAGGTGTTAAACATTGATCTTATAATTTCTTAAAAAAGGGCATAATAAGATACAGCTAGCTTTCCTCCAGAGGTGGGATTATCAGTAGTTGAGTAGATCTTCAAAATCTATGAAAGTCTGCTTTTTTCATTGGATACATTGAAAGAATAAAATTTTAAAAATTTTCTAAATGTTCAATAATCTGTAGGAAAATAGAGTATTAAGAAGAAAAGCTTTGAAAAACTTTAAAAGGAAGTGCAAAATATTTTTTCTGATGTAAATCTGACATAAGTCATGTAAATTGATAGGGCATTGTATATTTGTGGGGTTACAATTTTTTTAAAAATTCCCCTATATATCCATGGACTTTGAAAATTATATCCCCAGATAAATTGTGACATTTTCTTCCTGCATGTTGGTACAATTTTACATTATGAAATTGTCATGTAGATTCATTACACCTATTTTCCAAACACAAATGACCATAATTCAAATGTGCACCTATCACATACCCAGCTCTAAACTCCATACAAACATTCTATCACTAACTATTATGCTTGCAGACACATTGATAAGACATTTACACATTTTTATAACAAAGATTGTTGGTCTGGGAACCTCAGAATTTTTATTTTGTATGGGGGGATAAGGTACTGGGGATTGAACCCAGGGGCATTCTACCTCTGAGCTACACCCCCAGATCTATTTTATTTTATTATTTTATATTGGAAATTTTATTTGGGAATATGGTCTCACTAACTTGCTGAGAATCTTGCTAAGTTTCTGTGGCTAGCTTTGAACCTGCGATCCTCCTGTCTCAGTTTCCCAAGTATTGGGATTACAGGCATGCACCAACCATGCCCAGCTACAGAATTTTTACTTTTGATATCTTTCTACTTCAGGTACAAATCTTTGATCCAGAATTAGGCCCATTTATGTATTAGCTCTTGTTAGGCTACAGTGAGTAACAACCTCAAGAATGTCAGTGGGTGCAGCAACAGGGTTTCCTCATGGGCATGTTGGCTCCTGTGGTTTGGTTGCCCTGGCAGCACTGTAGAGTTCAGCTTTCCTCCAGCAGGGCCTGGTCTGAAAGAGAAGACTCAGCTGCATACACCCTTCTGGTGCCAGAGGGCACAGAAGCAAGAGAGAAATGCATTGAAAAGCCTCAAAGGGAATCCAGTGCTCATCGAGTCCCTTCATATTCTGTTGGCCAAAGATCATGCGGCCAAACGCAGTCACTGAACAGCAAGGCCTCTTGTTATAAGTGACATCCAAACATTACAGGAACCGATAATTTTAAAAGATAGTACCTCGGGTACAACAATGTCCTACAAATATTTGAGCTCACTCTTAAGTAAGTTGAGCTCACTCAAATATGTCAAAATAAGATGAAAGGAAATGATATCTTAATTTTTAAAAAGGAAATGTATTACTTGAATGTATCATTATAAATTCAGAGTTTTTAGAAAGATCTTCATTCTTTGAATTGTTTGGGAAATAAAAAGATTCAGCTGGTCAAGATGTAATCCCAGTACTTGGGAGACTGAAACAGGAGGATTACAGGTTCCAGGCCAGTGCACGGTAACTTGGACCCTGTTTCAAAATAAAAAATAAAATACAGCTGGAGGTGTAGCTCAGAGATAGAATGCCCCTGAGTTCAATCCCCAGTACCACTCACATGCAAACAAAAGACTCTCCCAAATACCACTATCGCCTCATTCTGTGGGAAATAAGAAATAGGATAAACTATAGAAATGTTCCTAGGTTATTGACAGAGAAGCAATGGAAGCTAGAGAGGGGAAACAGAAGTCATGAGGGACCGGCGACCTACACTGTGTTACTCTCTGGCTGTTACTTGGCATCTCAATTTCCTCATCTATAAAATAAGTTATTCTAAGGTCATTGTTACTATAAAGCTCTTGTTCTAATGATGTTTTATTGTCATTGAATTGACAAAATATATCCACAATTTGTATTATAGTTTGACTCATTATTTTTCTTAGAATTGTGGCAGAGAAATAGAATTTTAATTTTCTTTTACTCATATTCCATCTTATTAAAAATGAACTTGAATGTCGGGCGTGGTGGCGCACGCTTGTAATCCCAGTACTTTGGGAGGCGGAGACCGGAGGATCTCTCTCTCTCTCTCTCTCTCTCTCTCTCTCTACTTAGTGAGGCCTTCCGCAACTTCGTGAGACCCGGTTTCAAAATAAAGTATAAAAAATAGGGCCGGGGGTGTAGCGCAGAGATAGAACACCCCTGGGTTCAATCCCCGGTACCGCAAAAAAAAATAAATAAATAAAAATAAAAATGAACTTGAGATAAAATTATAGGTTATGATTCTCCTTGTTTTTAATCTTAACATTAGCCTGGCCATGCTTTAAAACATTCAAATCACCAAAATATTCTTTTGTTTCTCTGAGGTTTGCTTATATCATTATGTGTTAAGAATAACCCGGTATGTTGTTTAAAGTTTATATTTCTAGTCCTCAAGCCCTTGGAGAATCTGATACAAGATAGAACCCATAAAACTACATTTTGAACAAGTACCCCAGGTGTCCAAACTGTGTAAGTTATTTTGGTAATAATGAAAAAAAAAAAGCATACTGGGATGGTACATACTTGGTATAATAGTTTTAAGTTAGTTGTTAATATGCTTCCCAATCATACTTTCTTTATTTGGCGTTTGTATTTTCTCTTCATGAATTCATTTCTGTCACCACATGTAGTGTGGAGCTCTGTAAGTGATGAATTACATTCATATATGCTATGGTTAGGGTAAGTGTCCTCCACAGGGCCATGTGTTATAGGGTTGGTCCCAGGATTGCACTATTTGGAGGTGGTAGATCTTTTAAGAGTTGGGCTTTGCCTAGTGGAGTGTTGCTCAGCTGTAATCCCAGCTACTTGAAGTCCAAGGCAGTGGTATCGCAAGTTCAAGGCCAACCTGGGCAACCTAGCAAGAGTTTGTATCAAAAAAATTTTTTAAAGGGCCAGGCATGTAGCTCAGTGGAAGAGTAACCAGGGTTCAATTCCCAATACCTAACCCAATACCTAAAACAAAACAGAATTAGTCATAGTAGGTCTTAGGTCACTGGCACATGCCCTTGAAGGGGACTGTGGGACCCCAACCCCTTTCTTCTTCCTCTCCTTTGCTTCCTGGCCATGAGGTAAGTGGTTTGCTCTGTACTGTGCTCCCACCACGACCTGCTGTCTCACCACAGGCCCAGAGCAATGGTGCCGACCCTTCACAGACTGGAATCTCCAAGATATGCCCAAACAAACCTTTCTCTTTAATTATCTCAGGCATTTTGTCATAGTGATGGAAAGCTGTAAAAAAGTATATATGTGTATATATACATATATATGTATATAGACATGTTTCAGAAACGTGGAAACCAAAATAGCTTGTTACTTTTGGATTATTATATCCAATCTCTCTACTGCTTCTTGTTTTCTTACAACCTAATCTCTAGTAATAGTCATTAGTGTAAATGGGGTCAAAGACAGCAGGCCCGACAGCGAGGAACAGGCTTTATTTAGGCTTGGTCCCTTTTTTTGACAATCTGGGGCTTCACGAGAGGTCTGAGGGAAGCCATTATGCCGAGTGGGAGATGGCTGCCACCTCTGTAGGAAGCGCCCAGGAAGAGGCCCTTTTTAATTTTTTATTTTGAAAAAGGGTCTCTCTGAGTCACTGATGGGAGGCTGAGACAGGAGGATCCCAGGTTCGAGGCCAGCCTCAGCAATTTAGGGATACCCTCCAGCAACTTAGTGAGAACCTGTTTCAAAATAAAAAATAAAAAGGTCTGGGAGTGTAAGTTGGAAGTAGAATGCCCCTGGGTTCGATCCCAGTAACACACACACACACACTTCTTAGAATAAAAACCAAAGCCCTTATCCTGGCTCCCTGTAGGATTTTATCTCCCAACCTCCCTCACAACACACACACACACACACACACACACACACACACACACACACACACACCACCAGCTATCTGCACCACCAGCTATCTGTACCACCATGCCCCTTGTTGAAATACCGCTTAGAATGTTCTTCTCCATATGTTGTCATTACTCCAGTTCCCACTTTCTTCAAGTCTCTGCTTAAAAATTGCCTGTGCAGAGCCCATATTTGTGTGTGTGTGTGTGTGTGTGTGTGTGTGTGTGTGTGTGTGATACTGGGTATTGAACCCAGGGGAATTCTACCTCTGAGCTACACTGAGCTACACCCCCAGCCCTATTTTTTGTTGTTGTTGTTTTGAAACAGAGTCTCACTAAGTTGCTGAGGCTGGCTGCAAACCTGCAGTCCTCCTGTCTCAGCCTCCCAAGTACTGGGATTATAGGCATGTGCTACCACGCCTGGCTAATGGAGAGCCTGTATTGACCATCCAAAATAAAATAGCATATTCCCATCTGCCAATCAATTACTATCCCTTGTAGATTGATAAATATATTTATTTATAGCACTCATGACTATTTGATATATTAGGTATTCATTTGTATTCACCCCTCTATACTTTTAAGCTGTATAAGTACAAAAACTTTGTTTTGTACACAGCTATATTGCCAGGGCTTAGAATAGTACCTGGCACATAGTAGATACTCAATAAATATTTGTTGAACAAATATTGGAGATCATCCACAGCTTGGCCTGTCTCCAGTATAAGGCAAGACTATTAAGATCCAAGTTTTATAAATTAGGCAATGTTTTAAAAGGCAGTTTTATTTTCTCTTAATTTCCCATCTATTTTGAAAGTAATTTTATTACTTTCAGATTTATCATCCCTTTTGCAAACTCTGTTCTTCTCATCTTTTCCTGCTCTGTTTTTCAATTACGTGTGACACTTTATTTTAAATTATGACAATGTAAAGTTGATATTTCATTTCAACAAGTTCTAAATACTTAATTGAAATATAAAACCCTTCCTATAAAGTCAGTGTTAATGAAAGGCACCAGATTTACATTCCCATTAAACTGGCACTTACCTTCATGGGATACATGCCTGGGACAGGGGTACAAATGGGTGATAGCATTCAGGATTTTGTCTGAAAAACGAGGAATCTTCGGAATTAAAAAACAAAGTAAGAGGGCAACCAGCATCCTTGGATACATGCCTTTTAAAACCAGCTGTACTGGCAGAGGTTTTTATGCCATATAAATCTGCCTGCATGAAATAAATTGGGTTATTTAGTCAGTAGGTCCAAAGCACTTTGAAGAAAAAAATACCAGCTGTTGAAATGTTAAAATATTTGTAGTTACATAAGGTTAAGTCACAGTAAAACAGTCTACTGCTGGGACATTTCCCTCTCCCTGGGCTACACTTTCCTGCTTATTACTTACTGTCTGCTCTAGTGCCTAGAAGTACCCCAGGTGTCAGTACACTACCCAGTGACTGGCAGATCTATCCTAAGAACTTAAGCTCAACACCAAACACTACATAAGGTTGCGTAGTGGGCCCAGAAGTTTCTCCAAACAATGTAGAACTTATTAAGAGTCAAGTTAGACAAGGATATGGGCTCTCTTATGTTTAGCGCATAGAAAAGTCAATCTCCCCAAATATTATTGTTTTTTGCACCACATATAGCCAGTAGACCTACCCTAATTTATCGTGTGAGAGCCCACCTGCTGTGAAGCCATACCTGATGGTGGTAGCTTACATTGCCCCACTTCATGGGAGAGGTAGCATTTTGCTCTTTCTGGAATAGACACTTATTCTGGATGTGGGTTTGCCTTTACTGCATGCAATACCTCTGCTAAAACCACCATCTGTAGTTACAGAACGCCTTGTCCACCATCACAACATTCCGTATAGCAATGCTTCTGATCAAGAAATTCACTTCCCAGCAAGCGGGGCAAGGCCATGAAATTTACTAGTCTTGATATGTCCCCCACCATCCTGAAGTAGCTGGCTTGACAAAATGGTGCCATGGCCTTTTGAAGACCTCCTTATAGCATCGGCAAGGCGGCAAGGCCTGGGGGGCTGGGGTGAAGTTCTCCAGAAGGCAGTGTATGCTCTGAATCAGTGCTCAATATATGGTACTATTTTCCCCTAGCTGGGATTCACAGGCCCAGGAACCAAGGGGCTGGGTTGGCACCATTCATCTCTACCCTTTGTGACCTACTAGCAAGATTTTTGCTTTGGGTTCCTGCAACTTGACAAGGGATGGACTTGTGATGCTCAATTTTGTCAGCTTGGCTGGATGATAGAATGTCCAGATAGTTGGTCAAACATTCTAGGTGCTTCAGTGTGGGAGGGGCAGGGGAGGGGTTTTTCAATGAGATAAACATTTAAATTGAGCAGTAGAATAGTGGGAGGGGATGGGGGAGTGGTGGGGAGAGAAAGAGCGAGGATTTAGGAAGGGAACAGTTCAGTATGGCTACGTCCATGCAGGAAGGTTTCACTACCAATCTCAGTGGCATGTGTGGGGAGATGGGGGAGCATATACAGAGGGAAATGCACCAAGTGATGTGTGCTTGCATGTTTGTATTGCTTTGAATCTCACTGTCATGTATTTCACCAATAAAAGTATAAAATAAATAAATAAATTGAGCAGTTCATGGTGTTGCCGGCCTGGGATGCAGCTACTCAGGAGGCTGAGGCTGGAGCATCGCTTGAGCCCGGGAGTTTGCAACCATCCTGGCAACATTGTGAGACCCTGTCTCAAAATTAAACAAGCAAAACACCATTTAAATCGGTGGGCTTTGAGTGAAGCAGATTGCTTTCCACAACGTGGGTGGGCCTCATCCAATCATTTGAAGGCCCACAGAGAACAAAAAGACTAGCTTCCTCCAGTGCACTGCCTTTGAACTTCTGCAACGCTGACTCTTCCAGGTTCCGCAGCAGACTGCCTCAGGACTGGAGTTGGGACACTAGCTCTCCGGCCTGTAGGCCTTCGGATGGCAGCCACAGCATTGGCTCTCCTGGCTCTCCAGCCTGCCAGCCTACCCTCAGGTCATGGACTTGCCTCCATAGTCATGCGAGCCAATTGCTAATCGCAAGTCTCTTCCTCTAATATACACATCCTACTGGTTCTCTCTCTCTGGAGAATCCTAACTTACACACTTCCTGGCAAAACCAAAAAAGTTTGTGACCTACAAAGACTTATATATAGGAAAATAAAAGTATGTGATTAACTAGATTCAAAATATTTTACATGTACTAATGTCCATGACATATAGCCATTCAATGGATTCACACCTTGTATTATCTATGCTTCATCTTTGAGATCTCATCATCACTGGGCTTTAAGTAAGTGCAGTTTTTGTCACCATGCTCTTGCATACCTTAAAAACAACTGACATTTTAGGAAACAACATTTTTATAGGGAACTTGCTTTTTTATTATCTTGAGACCCAGAATATTTCAATTAAATACTTTATCACTGCAGTGATAAAGCTAACATAACACTGACACACAATAAAATCTTTTTTCAACTTTTATGTATTACCAACGGTGGAAACTTAATTTTTTTAGAAAAAAATTTTACAATGCTATGTAATATCTATAGACTGAATACAAGCTACAAAGAAAAATAAAAACCAAATTTAAGTATCCTGGCTACCATGTTTATTAAATCAATCATGTATGAAACTCGGGACACTGGAAAAAATGATTTGATATGTTTTTAGAATGATTCCTAAAAATTTGTGAGCTACTGAGGCTCTGTAGAGCAGTTTGCAAAATAAAATAAATTATAACATTAATAGACTTCCTACAAGAAAAAAAGCAATTTTTGAAGTTCCGTCAAGGACAAAAGATAATGGATGTTTTTATAGTTTGCATCTGGACTATTAGCATCATTAGAGGTAATGTATTCCAGAAGCCATTTAATATAATTATGCAGATAATATTTTTTGTGTTAAGAATGTTGTGGAATTTCAAATAAGTACATTTTTTATCAAAATCTTTTAATGTTCTAAAAGTAGTTCACGAGAAAGGCCTATTACCTCTACAGTAAGAAATAGGACACTGTAGGTTAAGAGACTACTAATAATCTTCACTTTTGGAATTCACATATAGGTGCAACTGATCTTTAAATTGCTGAGTCAAGATAGAAGTTCTTTTTCCTAGAGATGTTTAAAATATAAGCATTACTATGATTTACATTATGATGAGACTATAATGCACCAATAAAAGTATTAAAAATAAAATACAAGCATTACTATAGTAAAAGACATTAATTTTAGTAAACATTATTTTTTCCTATTCAGCCACATTTTAACCCTTCTTGAGCTACCATTCTGACTTTCTCTGGGAAAACACCCCTCTCAGGCTCTTAGGACATATGGCTTGGGTGGGGCTGACTCCTTGTTTTTCAGGATTGACATGTGAACCAACTGGCCAGTGAGCATTGCAACTCCCTGCTGCACATAGTGATTATTTAAAAAATGGGTTGAAAGCCGGGCATGTTGGGAGGCTGAGACCGGAGGATCCGGGTTTGCGGCCAGCCTCATCTACTTAGTGAGGCCCTCTGCAACTTAGTGAGACCCGGTTTCAAAATAAAGAATAAAAAAATAGGACTGGGGTGTAGCTCAGAGGTAGAATGCCCCTGGGTTCAATCCTAGTACCATAAAAATAAATAAATAAATAAATAAATAAATAAATATAAAAGAACAAAAAATAGGGTTGGGGGTGTAGCTCAGAAGTAGAATGCCCCTGAGTTCAATCCCCAGTACCACACACACAAAAAAAGGGCCAAGCTGAGTTCCATGGCATAGGCCTGTAATCCCAGGTTGAGACAGGAGGATCACAGGCTCAAGGCCAGCTTCAGCTACTTAGTGAGGCCCTCAGCAACTTAGTGAGATGCTCTTTCAAAATAAAATAATAAAATGGGGCTGGGGCTGTAGATCAGAGGTAGAATGCCCCTGGGTTCAATCGTCAGTACCACAATAAATAAATAAATATAAAAATAAATAAGTAAAATAAATTAAGATAAAAAGGAAATGGACTGAACGGGGCGCTATGGCACAGGCCTGCAATCCCAGTACTTGGGAGGCTGAGACAGGATGCTTGCAGGTTCAAGGCCAGCCACAGCAACTTAGCAAAACCCTCAGGAACTTAGCAAGACCCTGTTTCAAAATAAAAAAATGAAGCTGGGCGTGGTGGCACACTCTTGTAATCAGACAGGAGGATCGCAGGTTTGCGGTCAGCCTCAGCTACTTAGTGAGGCCCTCCGCAACTTAGTGAGACCCTGTTTCAAAATAAAGAATAAAAAATAGGGCTGGGGATGTGGCCCAGAGGTAGAATGCCCCTGGGTTCACTCCCCGGTACCACCAAAACAAATAAATAAGATAAAAATAAAAATAAAAAATAAAAAAATGAAAAGGGCTGGGGTGTAGCTCAGAGGTAGAATACCCCTGGGTTCAACTCCCAGTACCTAAATAAATAAATAAAAATAAAGAGGTCTGCAATAAAAGTAATTCTGGGTCTCAGGAGAAGCTCTTCAATCTGGGGCAGCTGGCAGCACAGAATACAAGCCTCCCATACCACCCAGCATTCTGGTCCCCAGACTGAGTTCACCTAAGAGATGAAGAGACACACACCCAGTTCTGATGATTCCATTGTCCCCTAGGGCCAAGTCATTTCCAGAAGTATTGTGTTTTATACTCCAAAGAATTATTTTTCTTTGTTAAGCCTGTTTGATTTGGTTTCGGTTACTTATAAATAAAAGAATCTTAATGGACATGTATTGCTAAAGAATAATATTCTTTAGTAAAGAAAATGTTTTTAAGTACTCTTCTTCCTACTCAGTTCCTATAAAGGCAGAAATCTCCTTATCTTTTCCAGTTGTTCCCTACATAAAGTACCCTCCTACTTTTTCCTGTAAAATTATTTCTCATTTTATTAAATACTACTAACTTGTTTTCTTATTTACTCTTCCTAGCTTTGAATTCTCTCCCAACCAAGAACTTTAATTGAATTAGCTTACACATAATATTCATATGTTTCTGTTCTTCTGGAAACTGGTATGTATTTGTGCTCACGGATTATGAGCTCCTTGTGGCAATTACAAATCATACTGATATCAGAGTAGTTCAGAGTTTCTCACATGGTTAGCAATAAGTGTCAAACAGTGTTATTTGACGTTTGAAATTTTCCAGTGGAAAGTTCTTCCCTCCCATTTAACATGCCTAAGAGGGCTGAATTGGGTAGGAATGGCACTCCAAGAATCTTTGAATGGAAGTTTTACTATGACACGGAACTTTTATTGAAAATTTTCTTATGACTTTACCCTATGGTGCAAATATGCCAAACCTATAACACAAACTCATCCACATATTACTTTTTTATTCAGTTGTTTATTCCTGCACTGTAAACACATCAAAATGTGTGGCTTAAAGCGATATTGATGTATTATTTCTCGTGATTTTGTGGATTTGGGCAGTTCTGCCCTTGCCCACGCTCACATACGGCTGTATGCAGCTAGCTGGTTGACTGGGCTTCGGTTCAGCTGGATTGTTGACAGGGTGTCTTGTTTCTCTCTTAGTGCTTCCAAGAAGGTAAAAATAGAACTTACCGGTTCTCTTAAACCTTAGCCTTGTAACTGCATAGAGCCATTTCCACAGCTGCATTGTCTTGAGCCAAACAAGGATGAGCCCAGCTTGGGTAGGACTGGTGGTGGAAAAGCCCTACCACTTGAAGAGAGGAGATGCAAAACTCCTGCAGAAAGCATGCAGGATGGGGCTGGGGTAGTGACTGTCTTTGGAAATAATCCACCACACTGTAGGGGTTCTTTATAATTGAAATAAGAAAGGAGTGCACCTTTTTATTTCCAAATCCCCTTGATGCATACAAAATTCTTCCTGAACCATTTTATAGCCACAAAAGTACTCAAAATGAAAAATAATGCTTTTCATTGGGAAGTAAATATCTCTGAAGTGGCAACTATTAAAACATGCAGTTATTTATAAGTAAGTACGAACACATGCTAGTCTATTTTCTTTGGCTTATTTATACCATTGAGCTGATAATTTGTAAAATATATAGTCTTTGCTCTTATTGATGAAGGCAAAACATAGGGCTGGGGGTGTAACTCAGTGGTAAAGCACTTGCCTAGCATGTGTGAGCCCTGGCTTAAAAAAAGGCAAAACATAAGTTTACTCTTACCCATCCTGCCTTTGGCTCTACTCTGGAGCATTTCTTTTTCTTTTCTTTTTTTTTTTTTTTGCCTGACTGAGGATTGAACCCAGGGGCATTCTACCTCCGAGCTACACCTCCAGCCCTATTTTTTATTCTTTATTTTGAAACAGGGTCTCACCGAGTTGCAGAGGCCTAAGTAGCTGAGGCTGGCCGCGAACCCGGATCCTCCGGTCTCAGCCTCCCAAGTACTGGGATTACGAGCGTGCGCCACCACGCCTGGCTTGGAGCATTTCAATTTTTGAATATATAATTGGTTTGTAAGATCCATATTGGCCCTTGAACTAAAATATTGCACTATGTTACTCTGGAAAGTATAGCAATATATCCCAGGTATCTGTCTTTTGCATTTGAGATACTTTAAAGTTTTCTATGAAGTATGGCTTATTAAAAAGCTTTATACATATTTTTAAAAGCTTCAAAATATGTCAGATTCAGGAATACAGATTTATGTGTAAAAAATAAAGGAACGCAAGGCAATGGCAAACACTAAATTCAGCTGGTTATCTCTGGTGGAGAAGCAAGATGACTCGGAGCCATAACAACAGGAGGAATAATGTGGTTTTTGCTTGCCGTACCTGAGGCTTGAACCCAGGGGCACTGTACCACTGAGCTACATCCTCAGCCCTTTATATCTTTTATATTGAGAGAGGGTTTCACTAAGTTGCTCATGCTGGCCTCAAACGTGTGATCCTCCTGCCTCAGCCTCCAGAGTCACTGGGGTTACAG
Organism: Glis glis; assembly: GCA_004027185.1. Classification (NCBI taxonomy): domain Eukaryota; kingdom Metazoa; phylum Chordata; class Mammalia; order Rodentia; family Gliridae; genus Glis; species Glis glis. The sequence goes on from PVJS01000284.1 coordinate 25,788, forward strand.
ACCTGCACCACTGTGCCAGGCAACATGTTTTATTTTTTAAACTATGTGGTAGATATGTGGGCACTTGTCATATTTGTCTTTCTGTCTCTCTATGTGAAATACTGCAAAATTATAAAAAGAATTTTATATTTTACGTTTATCATCTGATTAAGATCCCATTCAAATCTATGCCACATGAAGCTCTTTCAGAAATAAACTTTTTACGTTGTTTCTAAAATGTTGCCTCCCTATATAGATAATTCAACCCCATGCAGTACCATCTGATAATACCTTTTTCTCTTCCTTCCAAATGAAGAGATTATGCTAATGACATCAAAGGCAGGCGGCAGCTAGCAGATCCTCCACCAAATACACACACCTTCTAACTGCCAGCCAATAGGGTTTTCAGTCCACTTAGTTGCACCTGAGAGTTTGTTAAAAAATATGGTACATTTTGTAAAATATGCAGGGGAGATGTGTGGGAGTAGTACGTCTTCCTCTGGAAAAAAAAATGCTTGCATAATGATTCCAGAAAACTTTAATTTCCTTAACAGATTAGAGCTAAATCTTATTCTGACAAATGTTGCGGAAAATAGTTTCTCGTTTTCCCCAATACCTTAGAAATATTAATTTCTAATAAACATTTTAAGGTGAAAAGGTTTTTTTTTTTCTCCCTGAATACTACTTAGGGATTTTCCAAGAGGGGAAAAACTAAGATCCTCTGGTTAGTTTGATTTTAAATAAGCACTGGAAAATAGAAGCAGCTTAGGTTGACTGTGGCATATGGAAGAGGAGGAGAAATGTACCTAAGTTAGTTTGTGCTCTGTCTTTACCCCCCCAGCTTTATTAAAGTATAATTGACAGATTAAGATTGTGTATTTTTATGATGCACAATGTTGTTTTTTGATATACATATACATTGTGGAATGATTAAGTCAAACTAATTTATATATCTATTGCTTTACATACTTTTTGTGGTCAGACTATTTAAGGTCTAATCTCCTAGCTATTTTCATGCATACAATACATTGTTATTAACTGTAGCCACCATGCTATACAATAGAGTTCCAGATTTATTCATTCTAATTGTAAATTTGTACCCTTTAACTAATACCTCCCAATTCTCTCCTCCTGCCCCTCTTCCTAGCCCCTGGCAACCACCATTGCACTCTCTCTTCTATGAGTTCAACTCTTTTATATTCCACCTGTGAGATCATGCAATATCTGTTTTCCTGTGCCTGGCTTACTTCACATAGCATAATGTTTTCCAGGTCCTTCCATGTTGAACAAAAATGACACAGATTGTTACAAATGAAAAGGGTTCCTTTTTTATTTTTTATTTATTTATTTTCTTTTTTACGGTACTGGGAATTGAACCCAGGGGCATTCTGCCTCCGAGCTACACCCCCAGCCCTATTTTTTATTCTTTATTTTGAAACAGGGTCTCAGTAAGTTACGGAAGGCCTCACTAAGTAGCTGAGGCTGGCCGAGAACCCAGATCCTCGGGTCTCCGCCTCCCAAGTACTGGGATTACAAGCGAGTGCCACCACACCTGGCTAGGGTTCCTTTTTTAGACTGAATAGTATTCCATTGTCTGTAGGTGTGTATAATATTTTAATCCATTCATCCATTGATGGACGCTTACATTAATAACATGGCTATTATGAATAATGCCACAGAGAATGTGGAATTGTAGGTGTCTCTTGGACATACTGATCTCATTTCCTTTGGATATATACTCAGTAGTGAGATCGCTGAATCCTACGGTAGTCCTATTTTTATTTTTATATTTTTAGGAACCCACATACTTTTTTCCATATTGGCTGTACTAATTTACATTGCCACCAACAGTGTACAAGGACTCCCTTCTCTTTACATAGTCACCAGCATCTTTCATTTTTTGATAATAGACATTCTAACTAGTGAGGTACTATCTCATCGTGGTTTTGATGTGCAGTTCTCTGATGATTAATGACATGGGGCATTTTTTCATACACCTCTTGGTCATTTATATGTCCTCTTTTGATAAATATCTATTTAGGTCCATCATATCCTCCCCCCTTTTTAATCAGGCTGTTTCCTTACTACTTTTGAGTTCCTTATATAATTTGGATATTAACCCCTATCAGATGTATTGTTTGAAAATACCCCCTATTCCGTAGGTTGTCTCTTCACTCCATTGTTTGTTTCTTTTGCTGTAGAGAAGCTTTTTAGGTTGATGTAATCTTTTTTGTCTATTTTTGCCTTTGTTGACTGTGCTTTTGAGATTATATTAAAAAACTGCCCAGACAAATGTTAAGAAGCTTTTCCCTAGATTTTCTTCATAGTTTCAGGTTTTGTTTGAGTCTTTAATCCATTTTGAGTTGATTTTTATACGTGGCATAAGATAGGGTGTCCGAGTTGATTTTCATATGTGGTGTAAGATAGGGTGTCTTCTGCATGTGAATATGCAATTTTCTCAATACCATTTATTAAAGATATTGCCCTTTCCCCATTGTGCTTTTGCCATCTTTTGACTGTAAATGCATAGATTTATTTCTTGACTCTCCATTCTGATCTACTGGTCTATATGTCTGTTTTATATCAGTACCATCCTGCTTTGAATACTATAGTTTTGTAATATGTTTTGAAATCAGGTAGTGTAATGCCTTCAGCTTTCTTCTTTTTTGCTGAGAATTATTTTGGCTATCTAGGATCTTGTGTGGTTTCAAATGAATTTTAGGATTTAAAGTTTTTTCTCTATAAAAATGTCATTGGAATTTTGTGTGGGTTGCATTGACTGTAGATTGCTTTGAAATTTTAATAATATCAATTATAATATCAATTCTTCCAACACATGAACATGGATATATTTCTATTTATTTGTGATTTCTCCAATTTCTTTTATTGGTGTTTTATAGTTTTCAATGTATAGATCTTACATCTCTTTGGTTAAATTTATTCATAAGTATTTTTTGATGCTACTGTAAATGGGATTGTTTTCTTCATTTCTTTTCTGGGTAGGTCATTGTTGATGTATATAAATGCTACAGATTTTTGTATGGTGATTTTGTATCCTGTAACTTTACTGAATTCAATTATTAGTTCTAACAGCTTTTTGTTGTAGTCTTTAGGGTTTTCTACATATAAAATCATGTAATTTGCAAAAAAAAAAAAGACAATATAACTTCTTCATTTCCAATTTGGATCCTTTTTTTCTCCCCCGCCTAACTGCTCTGGCTAGGACTTACGGTACTACATTGAATATAAGTGGTAAGAATGTACATCCTGATCATATTCCTGATCTTGGAACTTTTAGCTCTTCTCATGCTCTATATTTCAAAAGCAGGCAGTTTCAGTTTTTTTGTTTTGTTTTGTTTTGTTTTTTGTTTTTTACTACAGTCAAGAGAATTTTGTCATACTTGTATTCAGCTGGGCTCTATTCAAATTGCTTTCCTTTTTCCTAACTCAGAATAATCCAGTATACCATTCCTACCTTTCTCATATGTACACTTTTATTGGTGCAGAGTAATTATACATCATAATGACGTTCAGAGTGATAGAAATATACATGCATACAGCATTTGGTGTGTTTACCCCAGGATTAAAAGCTAGGAAATCATAGAGAGGGGGGCTTTTGTGCTTTAGTTGAGAAGTAATATTAAATGTAAGCAAATTTCTTCTCCTCAAATCTAAACCCCTCACAGTTTTAGTCAGCTGGATGTGGTTTTTAAAAGTTTAATATGAGCTGGGCGTGGAGGCGCACGCTTGTAATCCCAGTACATAGGAGTATGAGACAGGAGGATCGCAGGTTCTAGGCCAGCCTCAGCTACTTCCTGAGGCCCTCCACAACTTAGTGAGACCCTGTTTCAAAATAAAGAATAAAAAATAGGGCTGGGGTGTAGTTGGGAGGTAGAATGCCCCTGGGTTCAATCCCCAGTACTGCCAAAAAAAAAAAAGTTTAATATGTATCTAAATTGCTTCAAAATAGACTCTTCTTAAAACTGTCTTGGAAACAAAGATTTAGATGAATATATGTGGTGGAAGACACATGAAAAAAAAAGTGATATAGTTCCAGCAGGCCTCACAGAACATTACTAGGTGCTGTCTGTGGTCTTTCTATAAAGATCATCCATAGTGCCTACTGTATATGAAAAACATATGGCCTCTGATTTATGTCCATTTTCTCTTTCTTCATATTCTCTGGGTTATAGGAACTGTGCTTAGAATGGGGCCTAGCATGGTCGGTACTTAATAAAAATTTCCAGAATGGAAATGAAGTTATTTTTATTAGGGTCAGTTTTAGAGGTGGGTTCAGTAGATAAATGTTGCTGAAAAACCTGCTATCCTGGTGGCTTTGTGGTGTGTGTGTGTGTGTGTGTGTGTGTGTGTGTGTGTGTGAGAGAGAGAGAGAGAGAGAGAGAGATTAATACATCTAAAACTGAACACACAATTTCTCCGATATCCTTATCTATTTGATTCCCCCAAAATGTAACCATGGCCTCACCATTCCTTATGTCTCATTTTTAGCCCATCAGGAGCCATGATCCACCTATCTTTTTCAGACTTCCCCACTGCCCACCTTGAGCCCAGTGTACTCGGCAGCCTCCTTCCTAGCTAACCGGGCTGCCTTGGTCCTCACCCCTTTCCAAACAACCGCATGCACTATGCCAACTCCTCTCTTCCCAAAGCATTATTTTGGGCTCTCTCCTCTACAGTGGCTCTTAATTGCCTTTTGAAACTAATTAGAACTTCTCCTAGACCCACTCCCAATTAACTCCGTACACGGTCTCCCTTAGCAGCCTTCCTATGCCAGTCGGTCGCCAGTTCCTGTTCTCGGCCCCGGCTGTCCAATCTGCTCACCCTCTGCCTTTTCCTGCTTCTCTGCCTCACACCGCGCCAGTTGCCTCCTACCTAAAGTGCCCACTCAACTTCTTTCTGCCAAAAAATTCTCCTTTTTTACATTGCTAAATTACCTTTCCCGCCTAGCTTTGATTACTCCAACTAAGCATCCCAGTGGATGGAACTCAGGCCTGTCGTTTGGGAAATGCACGCGTGTTCACATAACTGCATCCTCAACCCCCAGTCGCAGGGGGCAGCGCCCACACTTCTTGGTTCAGGGACCCCAAGTTCCTGGCAGTCACGCCCCGCTGTCCTTGGACCTAGTGCTTCTGCCTTTCTCCTACCGAGTGAAAGTGTCTCTCGTGCTAAGTTCTTGGTTCTTGTTGGACCTGCATGCTCCCAGAATGCCCTGGTTCCTGCCTCGACTTCCCTCCTTCCCAGCCCCCTGGAAAACGCGCTGCTCTTGGGGCCTTAGGCAGCGCCGCCCCTCTCCCCTCTGCCCCCCGCGCTGTGTGAACAGGAGGCCTGAGGAGCCCCCGGGTGTTCAGAAGGAAACCGTCTGGATGGCGAGGGAGCGCGCACCCCGCCCAGGCTGCTTCTGGGTCTTCGGGGCCCGTTTCTCCGGGCCGGGCCGGGCCGGGTGTGGGGCTCGCGATGCTGAAGCCCTGCTGCTCGGCTGGGTGTGGCGGCTCCAGGCCCCGACCGCCTCTCCTGTCCACGTGAACGACCTTGACCACTGCGCAGCCGGAGGGGCCCTGCGATGCCAACGCGGAGAGCCACCCCGGGACCCCGGCTTCTGCACGGGCGGGAAAAGCCCAGAGCATCCCGCCAGGCCCTGCCGGGCACAGCAGCAGGGGAAGACGGGCCTGGGCCACTCTGCCTCTGCCCAAGTGGCAGGGACACCCTCCACCGCCGCGGAGGAAGGGCCCTGCGGGGGGAGGTGGAAGGACTTCCTGAGCGGAACCGGATCCTAGGTGATGAAGGGTACCCCCAAACGGGTACCGGCTCCCCCCCCGCCCAGTGCCCCTACTAGGGACTCCAGAATGTTGAAGAGTGCCCCTGGGAGCCAAACCATCTTTATTCCAACGCCCAGGAACTGGGTGTGACCCTGCACAGGTGGGAGGCCCCGTGCGGATTCCCCAGTGGTTAGTGCCCTTGCTGCTGCGAAGGCCGCTCCGCTGTGCGGTTGGTTCTGAGCCCGGCGTTGTCCTCTTGACTAATACAGGTTGGTATAAAGAACACCCAGGGAAAGATGCTGTCAACGTCAAGAGGTTGCAATAGATATTGAAGAAATGGAGTGGTTTCTAGCGCACTGGGGGAACCCTCACATCTCACCGGTGCTACAATTGCTGCGATTACTGGTGTGTGGCGCTGGAGGGCTTCGTGATGACTTTAGCTACCAGCGAGGGCTTGAGCACCCTAAATACAAAAAGTCCCGTGAGTGGCAGCCCCAATTTAAAGCTAATCGGAATTGGTGGCGCCTCCCAGGATAATGCGATCGAGATGGCTGTCCTTGAATTTCTTTTCCCTCACACTGGTAGACATAAGGCGGTGTCATTATTTTTAAGTTAAAAACATTTCTTGCTGGACAGTCACAGTGGAGGCCTCCGCTAGAGGTGGCAGCAACAGCACTTTAGATTTGCACTTTGTTTATTACTCTCATGTACATTATGTCATTTGAGCCTCACTTCAACCCTGCTGGAAAGATTAAAAAGTGGTATTATCCACATTCTGCACACGAGGAAACAGATTTGCAGGTATCACCTGATCTCCCCAGTTGCTGGCTGGTAAGTGCAGAGCTGCACAGACGCAGGTGTTCCCATTGCTACTGCAGGGCACGGCCTCAAGTTCTTGTCCCTTCCCCTCCTTCTCAAGGGACTTGGGATAAAGGGAGGAAACACCACTCATCATGGAAATGGTCCTCGGTGTGGGTGAAGGACTAGTTCACTGGGCTTTGGAGGGAGTGGAGTTCAGCTCTACAGGCTGAGTGGATTCCTCTGGTAGGAGTTTTGGGGGTGGGGATGTTTTACCTATTTTGGAAAATTTCTTCCATGGGTATGTCTCTGTTCACACAACTCACTTGGAAAAAAAACTCTCTTTTAAACCCTAAAATGGAACAAACCTACTATGTAGTAAGCAGTTTCAGGTGAAACCTGGACTGGGTTAAGAACAGCATTTTATGAACGCCCTTTCTTCGGAATGAAACATTCTACCTGCTATTAACCATGGCTTCTAACTTGGCATTCTGGTCTTGATGCCTGTGAAGAGCTGGGATTCTCTGAGAAAATAAACGCTTACTATTACAGTCCCAACATATAAGGAAGTACGCATTAAGGATTCCATTCTTTCTTACTGGGAACTTTTCTGGTATAGAATGCATGGGTCCTCTCTGGTGAAACTTTTCAAGTCTCTCTACTCAGGAACGACCTAGGATCGATGTTTAGAAACCTTTGTAGGAGTCATATGCATAGAGTCACCTTCACAAGTGTTTGGCTATAAGGACTGAGGGATAAAATGTAGAGCGAGGAAGGAGAAGAGGAGAAGGGGGAAGGAGAATTGGATCTGAAACAAAACATTTGAACTGATTAGACTACAAAATTAAGAGTAGTTCCAAGATTATGCCACTATGGGGCGCCAAAGTTCTACTCGGCTCAGGCCTGCAGCCTTCTTGGGTGCGAGGATTGAAGTCCTGGGGAACAGATGCACTGGGGAAGAGAGGGGAGGAAAGAGGGGTGGGGCTAGGGTGTCCTTTATTCTCCAGTTAAACTAGCCTGGGAGACTTTGTTACATAACAAGCCTCTGCGTGGGGGAAGAAGACTTTGTTTGAGGGGAAGAAGGAGGGTGTGAGTGGGGGAAGCTCTTAGAAAAGAAGAAAATCTCGACTACTGAGCTGACCTGGGAGCACAAACGGTCCTCTCCGCTTCAGAAATTCTTTGGCTTCTTCTCAAACTGGGGCCACGACCTCTTTTAAAGGGGGCGTGCGAGGAGGGGATATACATTTGGACCGGGTCCACTCTCCCCACCCCCATCAGCGACCCTGCCCAACTTCGCGCTCCCCCCCGCCCCAAGCCCCGGGCTGCTGCCACCAGGAAGCCGGGCTCTTTCTCCTCCGGGGCGCCGCGGGGTTGCACGTCTCCATCTGCAGCCCCCGAGGACTCTCCGGCAGGGATAAAGGGCGGTCTCCCCTGCCTGCCAGCGCCCTGGATGCTCAGCCGTCAGCTGCCGGGAGGCGCTGGTGTCTCTCCCGCGCGGCTGGGGCTGCGGGTGGAGGGGCGGAGGGGCCCGGCCGGGGGCGGGGCGGGGCGGGAGGCGGCGGCCGGGACCGCGGAGGCTGAGCACCCGGCCCGCCAGGGTTTATTACATCCCAGCCACCCGCAAAGGTTAGGAACGCGCACTTAGAGACAGGATAATCCGAGTTTAAATATTAAAAGTAAAAGCAGAACCGGTCGAATATTTACCTAGAGACTGCACGGATCTCCCTTTCCGAGGGGAGAGGACCGCGCAGGAGGCCCGGCTCCCAGGCCCGCGGCCCTGCGCTCGCTGCCCGGGTGGCTTGATCCAGGCGGCCGGCACCCACCGGGAAGGCCTCCTTCAACTGCGCTGAAGGGGGGCGGTCCTCGTAGCCCCTCGCTTTCGCAAGTAGATCGGAGTCTTCGGGGCTCGGTCCAAATCTGCTGTTTTTCATATCCTCCTTTTTAAGGGCCTCCCGGACTAACACAAAAGGTGGCGGAAAGTACGTTGGATCAATAGCAAAGATTGTTATTTAGATAACGAATTAATCTCCCTGTTATAATACTTTTTATAGTGAACTTTGTACCCCTTCCATAAGAAAAAGGAATTTAAAGGAAAAAAGTCTCAAACAGGATTAAGGTTTTAATTACAATTCCCTATCGAAATAGTATGTTTGATGAGCTGATCTTATCAATTAATAGTAACATTAAAGCTCAAGAAACAGATTCACGGAAAATATGCTTAAGGGAGTGTTCTAAAAGCAATCGTACCAGGAGAACTAGCGGGGCTGCAAGCCAGGGATGCTGTGTGGGTCAGAGCAGGTTTCGGATCCGCCTCTGCTCGGACTCGGTCGAGCCCGGCGGGCATCTGGGGCGCAGGATGAGGCAGGGGTGGCAGGCCCCGCGCTGGGAGACTGGGCTGCTCGGGTGGAGTGAAATAATAAATAACAGACGCCTCTTCCAAGCCGAGGCCCACATCAAAGTTGGGGCCCCACCAGGGCCGTGCAGTTCACTGCGTTTGGGTCAGCGTTATATTCTAGGGGCAAATAAAGTAATTTGAACATGCATCAACAGTTTTCCATAAAATACGAGTTAAAAGAAGTAATAGAACTAATCACTGTCTTCTCAAATCAAGTAGAAAACATTTCAATGCACTAATTAGAGTAATTAGAATAATAAGCCTCTGCCTATATGTGGTAAGACAATGTGTACAAACAACTTTATTTAATGTATACTGGTAATCAGCGATGCGTGCCTGCTTGAATGCTTAGCGCAATAAAACTACCCTCCGTCCGCCCAAACAATCAAATACAAATTAGTTTAATGATTGTGCCTGCTGAATGTCTTAGAAATCCACAGGCAGAGGCGAGTAAATAGAAGCATCCTTGTTTGTGTGCGACCCCGCCCGGGCTGGCCGCGGGGCGCGGTGAGTGGCCGCGGGCGGGCGCGGCGGGAGCCAGCGACGGGCTCGGGCGCGGGGCGGAAGCCAGGCCCCGAGCCAGCACCGGCCCGCGCCCCACGGGAGCCCCAGCTCCTGCCTCGGGTCTCCTTCCCACCCACCCCTCCCAGCCAGCTTCCCGTCCCCGCGACCGGGCCGCTCACCCCGGCTGGAGGAGCCACGGTCCTGCGTCCGGCCTCGTCTCCTCCGGGAGGCGAAAGGCCGCCTCGGAACTCCCGGCGCCCTGCTGCGGGGTGCTAGGAGCTGAGCTTCCTCCCACGGGGAGCTCACTCTCAGGGGGATGGGGGGCTAATGGCGGCGGCAGGGGGTGTGGGGGTCCGTCCGCCCGGCTAGGGACCAACCCACGGAGAGGGACGCCGGACCTCCAGGCTGGGACGCGGCCCCTCGCTGCTCGCGGCTCTCAGCGCTGGCTGGGATCGCGGGGTGCGCGCCCAGAGGGGCTCCCGGGTCCCTGTCTCTGGGGAACTGACTTTCCTGTCCTAGGAACAGACTTGAGGTTCAGCAGACAGTGCTCGGTTCCTGGGGGTTGGAGAATAGTTCCCCCCGAGCCCTCTCTTAGAGGGAAGGCTTCTCTCCCCTGGCAGCAGGGACTGAGGTCAAACAGCCTCAGTTCACAAAGTTTGCGAGGTGGCCGCTGAAGGGCACCTGCTTCAGAACTTCACTCCCCCGATGTGGACGGTCCCCCTGCATTCCTCGCCCTCTTAGGCCAAGAAAAGCCCCAAACACTCTATTTCCCAGGCAGCTATCCGTTTTCCTTCCCCGGGTTTCTTGGAGTTGTCTACTCTCCCCTTTTCTCTTGGGGCACCGTCTCCCACAGTTGCCTCTCCCAGGTGGCAGCAGTGTCCTGGGCCGGACTTTGCAGAGCCAGGCGGGAAAGCGCGGCAGAGAGAAAGCCAGAGATCCACTGTCCTCTGGGCCCTCCACCCCAGTCACCCTGCGTCCGCTGCACCTCTGCGGTAGCGCACGCCGCCCCCAGAGAGGCCCCACCAACTGCTGCGCCCCCTTCCCGGGGGCGACAGCCACACCCCAGGCGTGACACTCTCTTGACCACCACCTCTAGCCTCAGCCTCCGGCAGGCGAAGCCACCAATCGTCCACGAGGCCCCCACCCCACCCACGGGCCTCCCTAGGAAGGGAGATGGAATAGCCCTCAATGTCGGAGCTGTCGACCCTTCCCCTCGGGTCGGGGCGTGGGAGCCCGGGGCGCCGCAGACAACCCCTGATTTCCAGGCAGGCACAAGGGCTGTTTGCAGTCTACCGGAGCCCAGGTCGAGACTGGAGCACAGGGCAAGCCCGGCTCCTCTCCCTCCTCTCCCTTCCCAGCGCAGGAGAACCGGGCTTTTGGGGCTCCCCTGACACCTGCCCGGGCTCCACCGAGGTGGGGGCGCGGCAGGGCCTGGCGCCTGTCCTGTGCTGGCGTGTGGAGCTGATGCCCGCGACTGCACGCTCGCCCGCCTTGCCCAGACCGCCTCGCCCAGTTGCTGCACCAACTTTGAAGAAATATTTGTTAGGGGAGTAACATCAACAAAAAGTTATTAATGTCAAATAATTCTCTCTAGAATCATGTGCTGTGGAACATAAAAGGTCACATAAAAATTCCTCTGATAGAATGAGATTTCTTAACAGGAGGAGGGAAAGAGCTCCAACACTTTCCACATGGATTTGCCTGAACCTTAAAGCCCAGTGGTTTACAAAGGCTAATGTGTGTTACGAACCCACAAGAAACTTTCTTTTTCCCAACCTGCTGCCGAACTCTGTGGCCATATATATATATATATATATTTTTTTTTTTTGGTATGGGACTTTTCCTTTTTTTCCCCTGATTTTTAAACAACAAATCTACAGGAAACACTGGTGGGAGGAAAAGAATATATGACCCAAATTTTGAAAAGGGCGCAGGTTCAAATTTACTCCACAGCGAGGTTTCTTTTTGGAGTTGTCCGACGCACTGAGAGTTAATTCATAATAATCAAAATCCCCTCCATATTGCTCAGATGGGGTCCTAAGCTCCCCTGTCTTTCTAAAATCAGTGACAGCTATGCCTTTGTGGGGGCATTTATTTTCTTCTTTTTTCTAGATGACAAGTCCCTATTCTGAGAGCAGAGAGCTGTATGCTCTCTACAGACCCTTCCAGAGCCCAGGCTCTTCATGCACAAACCACATATGGAAATCCCCCCTCCAATCCCAGACAAAGAGCTATAAAAACTCAAATAGACGTGGAAGGAATAAACTTTAAGATATAGATGCACTTTTACTGGTGTATTAAATAACATTTCAGACATTTTTTAAAAAATGAAATACATCTTAATGTTACCAACAATCAGAACTCTAAGAACAATAAGAGAGACCAGGATTGTTTTGATGGGATATGGTGCTGTTTCTAAAACCTCTAATAGCTAAGCCAAGCAGAGGTGTTATTAAGGTAAAGGAAAGGTACTACATGGTAAAGTTCATTAACTTTTCTCTTTTTTATAAAAAAAGGAGGGGACAAATTTCCTAGCTTCTCACCAAACACCAGAACAATGTGAAAATATTCTGATGGTTTCTTTATCTCCATAACCACGAAAAGCCTCAAAGAAAATTAAAAAGCCATTCTCTGGCACTCCCACACCCATCTCTACACGAGGGGGATTGGAATAACACTGGTCCAAGTTTTGCAAACATAGGCCCATTGATTCCATAATTTACTGGCTGGGTGGTGGGACCCTGCCACTTTTACATTGTTTCCCATCCTGAATCAAGTAGTGGGAATAGGTATCAGAAGTCCTGGTTCTCTGTTTACCACCATCTGTCCCCTGTTAAGAGACTATGCATCATTGAAAAAGTAAACTTTCCTAAATAGGGAAAATATTTATATAAAACTTCACTGTACATCCCATTTAGTCATTTCATCAAGATCCACAGTACTTGGAGATACAGCTTTCTCTTTCATTTCAAAGAAGCACTGTCCCTTTGCCTTATCCACGGAAATAATACAAGCAGACCCAAAGAAACACTCACTTCCCCATTCTTCTTTTTCTGCACAAGCTCCATTCTTTACCTCATTCTTTAACTTGTGTAAGAATTCAATAGAATCTAGAACAGAGTTGTATGAGTTGGTTGAAAAATCAACACAGACAAATCACAGAGAGGAGTGATAAAAAGATCATTTCACCCTGCTCCCCAGCACTACCCAGGATGCTTCCCTAATAAGGAAAATAAAAGGCAAGTGAACGCAGCCTGTAGACACACACATGCAGGTACCAATGTACCCAAATGGCACCCCCATTGTTGCTGGTGCATCTCTTTATTAGTTGCTTTTGAAGAAATAAAAAGATGGAAAGATGAGTGCCTTTATCAAAGCCATTTGACCAGAAAATGTTGCCCAACAGTGTGTGGCCTCCCCTGGTAGGAACAGGACGGGAGGGAGGAGAGAAGAGGGCTTTTGTTGCGGCCATCTGAAATATAAAGGAGGTTACTTCGTGGGAACCGAGAATGTTTAGAAATGCCAAGCATAATATTATTTGTGGCCATTCCCTCCATCTGACCTTCACATAACTCTTTCCCACATGATCGTTTCTCCCCCATCTTATATCATAAATCTCAAAAGTGACACACTTCGAAGAAGCACAAGAGCTCTAGCAGGATGGCTGTACTCTGCATTATTGTCTTTAGGGGAAAGAAAGGGTTTGTCCTTGTGGCTAAGCTAACATCTTAGGGACGACTGCCCTCACCAATTTCTTCCAGTAGCTGTGATGGGGTTTTCACCCTAGTGTGTCCTGCATTCCCTAACTGGCACGAAAACTACCCAAGTGGCTTTAGGATCGGCATGGCAAGCATGGGTCAAGACCATGGTGTGTCCGCTTAACATGTGACGCTTCCCAGTCAGTAGTCCCTGTGGGTAAGAACAAAAATGCCGCCTCAAGGTCCACTAAAACGCCCTGCAGAGGGCAGGTGATGCTTGTTCTCTGCCTACAGTGGAGGGATATTGACCCAGAACTCAAATCTATACCCTGCTTAAACATTTTACCCATCAGCATGTCTGCGGTCACAAAACACTTCTTCTTTCTGTCACTTCTCGTTCAGACTATTGATAAGATCATTTGGCTGAATCTGTTTGGGACCCATGTAATATTGACTAGGAGTTAGAAAAGATGATCAGATGTAATAAGCCCAGAAACTACCTTTCTAAATGAACATTTATTCTTAAACCAATGTTCCAAGGAGGACTTTAAATACATCAACAAACTTGTAAACTAACCCAACACTGCTTGGAATTCTAACCTTAAAACTGATTTGGGTAAATGTAGTGTTCTGTTCAAGACTGTCTGAAATAACCTGTTATTAGCTTTATGGCTTGATCTCCCCCATACACCCCCCTTTCTTATTTTAGATCCTGATTGTTTGCCTGATGAAAAATAGACACTATTGTATAAACCATTGCAAAAATCTATGTTTACCTGTAAACCTAACATTAGCAATATATAGAATCTACTTCTAATCATTTGGTAAACACACACATAGCATACTGTTAGGGCTATTCTTTGTTGAAAGATATTTGTTAATTATTAAGAGGAATAATTCCATAACTAAGCCCTGCTTTTCTGCAGATCCCGAATTATGTGAGGACATGTGGGTAGAGATTAAAGTTCATCAAGTTCCATTGATGCTCTCCCAAACAGTACACTTGGATAGGTACAGCTAACCTGGAAAAAAGATGCAGGGATATCTGCATATATTTACAGGGTGAACATCTCTTTGTTGGACCGTGAACTGGCAAACAAATTGAAGCTCAAATCCAATGACCATTTTGATTTATGCTACAGGCATAGTAACTTCAAGATTTGGGACTGATGATAGGTTTTGCAAAGAAAAGTAAATTAAACCAGCAGTGTCCATTAAAAAAAAAAAGAAGCCCCTGAAAGTTATAAACATGAAACCTGGCAGTATATGCATAAAATTTATTCCAAAACTTTATGAAGTATAAAGGAAGGGAAGTGTTTTACACACAACTCAATTCAGTCAGTATAAGGTCTAGGTCTTTTTTTCCCTTAAAACTTGGCACTATCTTTAAAAATAAAATAAAGATATTTCAATAATTAGAACAAACTATGAAGGTATTGTGCATTTCTGTTTTATGTAATAATAAAATATTACTTTAACATAAATATATAAGGATCTCTGCGTTTTTATTTTCCCCACAAGCACAACCAAATGTACCAAAACAAAGTATTTTTAAAGAGACTGAACAAAAAATTACATCCCATATAGATTTTGCTCACCTACTCATTTAAAGCTACAGAAAAACAGTTTCCAGAACCTTTTTGCTTCAAAAGAAATAAATATACATTGAGGCAGGCCACTTAAAAATGATATGAAAATATTTCCCTGGGTAGCATTAAAAAAAGAAAAATAGACAAAGAAACATTTAAACTATTTCTGCATTTCAAAAGACAGATATTAAACATATATACATAGTGGTAAGGTTCAGTGGTAACTTTCATCTTAGTAAACCTATGAGAGCTAGAGGAGCTGTAGACACATCCCCTGAACTCCAGCTTCTGACCTTACCTACTTGGTAATAAGTATCTGAAAATTCATTTCCTCCCTTTACCATTAGCTCTGTGCCCTGCTCTGGATTGCTTCACTAAAGGCCAGTCCCCACACCTCAGGAACCAGTAGTGTGATGTACCCCGAAGCAGCTCCATGCCCATCTCCTTGTGACATTCACTGGGGGAAATGAAATACAGGCAAATAAATATGCCCATTATAAGTCACCATTTATCTTGCAAAAACATTGAAAAGGAAATAATCACAGGTGTTTAAAAAGACAATACTGTATAAAGCATATTTCCTAAAACCTTAACTATTGAGTGCAATGCTAATCTGATGCTGAACCATTACTTTATGGTAGTGAGAATTTATTTTTTTAAAATAAACATTTATCTAATACCTAACCAGGAAAAAAAAAAGCCTCAAACTTTTAAGGTTAATAAAAAGTGTCTTCCCTTTTAGCGCCCTTTTGTGCTGATTATTATTTTTAAAAATTTAACTGATCACAGTTTAATGGTATTTGTTTTCAATACAGTTGCAAGTTTTTTTTTTCACCTACACTTCCCAGTAGAGTCTTTTGTGTTGGGAGTTAACTGTTTTCCATCAAGATAAGGTAAAAATGCACTTAAAACTATTAACAAAGGGGAGAAAGGAAGGATTGAAAATGGCATTTTTTCACTTCATTTGGCTTTCTTAGTGAAAGAGGGGGGGCTTTGTCCAAGTGGAACTGGTATTTTTTCTGTAATAAACTATAGGGGAAGAGGGACCCTAAATATGACTTGATAAACAAATGAACTAGTAAAGACAGACCATCCTACAGTCTATGTATGCATGTGGATATTTGTGTGCTAAAAAACACAGTCTATGCATACACCATTAAGTTTCTGGTTTATTTTCTTAATGCTAAAAAAAAAGCTATTAGAGGAACAAAGTTTAACTGCTGCTGTCAGCACAAATAATTCCTCATAATTAAGTTATCAAAACTAAAGGCAGAGAACTATACAGGGATATCTGAAGATATATATTTCCCCAGTTCTCTTCAAAGTGCCACTTTCTTCCTGTTGGACAACTCTGGAAATATATTTAACCTCCGCATTTCCTCTGAGCTCTTTCACAATGGGCCCGCCTGATAAAATGAAGCAATCAGTCACTCACTATTGATTTTTCTTTTTCTTCTCTCTATAACCTCCCCCAGAAACACTGCCTGAAAATGAAGTTTACTTTGTGGGTGGCAACAAAAACCAATGCTTGACTCTTATTTTTATATTCTAAACTGGATTCTTGCCTTGAACAAAGTGTATAGACCATACACATTTTATTATTTTGCATGAAGCCAATCATTTTGCTTTGGTAAAGGGAGCAAATAAGTATTACACGAATCCAAGGGGAATCTGAAGGTAACCAAAGTTCACAAACAGTAAGAACACGGGGCAATGCGAGAATGTAAGAAATGGAGAGCAGCCAAGCGCTGGCTTTGATTCTTTCCGCTGAGGAAAGCAAAACAAAACAAAACCAAAGCGGCAATTCCAAAATTAACAGCGGGGATTAAGACAAAAATATGTTTATGAATTTGTTCATGTAAACTTCAATTTTCTTGCAGTGCAAATTTATGTGGTTAAATTTTGCCTATATCAAAGAACGTGTGTATTTTTCCTCTTTCCTGATGGGGATCCACATTGAATAAACACAGCAGCATGTGCCAACTTAGAGCATCAGGAAGCTGCAGTATTGTGTTTATCACGGTTTGGTGGATTTTTTCTTTTTGGTAATTTATTTAGTTTTGCCAGGTATTTATATTTATCTCAGTGCTTGCCATCTCTCTCTCTCTCTCTCTCTCTCTCTCTCTCTCTCTCTCTCCTTTCACACACTCTCAGAGACACTCTACTCCATTGCCTGGGTACTCGCCTGTAAAGGTCAAAACACATCATTACACCTGCTACCGTTTAGAGGATAGTCCAGTGTCCTAGTTGCTTTCCTTTTCCCTTATGTTTTTTTTCTTTTTAAGGGACGGGGAATAATAATTAAAAATAAAAGAACAATCAGAAGTTAGAGAGGGAACAGGGGTCCGGGAAAGGACCAGGGAGCAAGGACCGAGGGGAGGGGGAGCCCCGCGCTCTGCCCCTCCCCCTGCTCGAGTTCACTGGACGGGCGTCTGCACCCCGTGGTGTGGTGGCGTGTCCCTACTCCCCCCGTACACATCCTCGGCGCCCGGCAAAGTCCCTCCGGGAGGGGTCATCCTTTTCTCTTTCTGTCTCCTGTTACAAAACCAAACTCTCACCACCTCCTTCTCCAGCTGTAAGCTGTCCGCGAGCGAGGTGATCTCCTGGGCCGAGGGCTTGGGGCATTTGAGGAAATGGCTCTCCAGAGCCCCCTTGACGCTCACCTCGATGGAGGTCCGCTTTTTCCGCTTGCGCCCCTGCGCTGCGATCTTGTCTATGCTTGTGGGGCTGCCCGAGGACGAGTCTGCCTCCTCCAACCACTTGTTCAACAAAGGCTTCAGCTTACACATGTTCTTGAAGCTCAGCTGCAGGGCCTCAAACCTGCAGATGGTGGTCTGCGAGAACACGTTGCCGTACAGGGTGCCCAGCGCCAGTCCCACATCTGCTTGGGTAAATCCCAGTTTGATCCGCCTCTGCTTGAACTGCTTGGCGAACTGCTCCAGGTCGTCCGAGGTCGGCGTGTCCTCGTCCGAGTGCGGGTCGTGGTGTGCGCCTGGGTGGCCCGGCGGGCCCTGTGGGGGCGGCGGCGGCGGCGGCTGCTGGTGCGGGTGCGAGTGTGGGTGCGGGTGGTGGTCGGCGTGATGTGGCTCGTCGTGCGCGTCCCGCAGGCCGTGGTGGTGCAGACCGGTCGGCTGCCCGCCGGCGCCCAGCATTCCGTTCACCGTGAAGCTGGGCTGCGAGTAGAGCAAGCCGCCGTTGGACGCTCCCATGGAGGGTGGGAGGTGCGCCGCAGCCGCCGCGCTCCTCCATGCCCCGGGCCCGGGGTGGTGGTTGGCGGCGTGGTGCACCAGATGCGGCGGCCGCTGCTGCTGTTGCTGCTGCTGTTGCTGCTGCTGCTGCTGCTGCTGTTGCTGCTGCTGCTGTTGGTGTTGCTGCTGAAGGGCCCCTGGCCCGTGCAGCTCGTCGCCGCGGCCGCCCTGCTGCACCACCACCGAGGGCTTGATGTCCGGCTGGCCCAGGGGGCTGGTGGACCACGGGGAGCCGTCCCCGCCGCCCCCGCCGCCGCCCCCGCCCCCGCCGCCGCCGCCGCCGCCCCCGCCGCCGCCGCCGTGGGACAGCGCGGTGATCCACTGGTGAGCGTGGCTGAGCGGGTGCCCGTTGCTCTGCAGCGCGCCGTAGTCGCCCTGCACCAGGCTCTGCGCCTCGCGGTAGCCCCCCGCGCCCTGCTGCATGCCGCCGGGCGGCTCGGCGTGAACGATGGAGGCGCTGGAGGTGAGCAGGCTGTAGTGGTTAGACGCTGCGGTCGCCATGACTCTCGGAGCCGGACTGAGCGCTCCGGTTAAAGGAGCCGCGCATTTGACAGTTACTTTTTTGCCTCGGGCTCCCTCTCCACGCTCGCCCTCTTTCTCTCTCCTCTCTCTCTCCCCTAGCGGGCAGCTCCGACGCCCGCTCCGACGCCTTCTGTTGCTGCTCCTGCTATTACTGCTGCCGCCGCCGCCGCCTCCCGCCCGCCCGCCCTCGCTCTCTTTCTCCTCCTCTCCCTCCTTCTCGCTCTCGCTCACTCTCCGACTCGCTCGGCGCTCCCCCCTCTCCCTGCTCTCTCCAGCTCTCTCCCGCTCTCTTGGCAGAGCCGGTTCGCAGCGGCACGCGCCTGGGCCCCGCCCCCTCCACCCCCTCCCATTGGCTCCGCGCCCTTTGATTTACGTGGATACCGCTAGCAACCTCCCAGGCCGGCGCCACTGATTGGTGCAGAGGTGCCCCCTCCTCCCCCCCCGGGCGCGGAGTCCACCCAGCCCTTCCCCGCGTCCCCCCTCGCCCTGCGATTCAAATTCTCTGGGTTCTCACCCCCCCTTCTTCCCCACCCCGAGCCTCCTCCGCCCCCTCTCGGTGGGCCCCGCCCCCCATCTGTCTCCCAGGCAGAGAAGCCGGGCAGGGGGGCGGTTCCGGCGCTCTTATCGACCACAGCCACTTGGAAGACTTGGATGGTGTATGTGGGGGTCCTCTTTCTCTTCCCAGTAGAGCTTTGAAGGAGGGGGGGGAGGGATGGTGAAGGAGAAAGACTGGGTCGCACTGAACCAGCGGGAGTCCGGTGTTCATTCACCTAGGGACACACACACACACACACACACACACACACACACACACACACACCGGCTTCGCTTACACCTAGAGCCCAGAGCCCAACTTATCCCTTTGTCGAAGTCTCCCATCCCCTTCTGGTTAGAATTCCAGCGCACAGGTTGCTCCTGCTTGCGCGAACACTTTTGCCCGGAATAAAGGTCCCCTCCTTCCCTCCACCTCACTAGCACAGGCCCAATAGCTTCCCAGTCCTTGCCCGAAAGACCCTTCGAGAGGCAGGCTCAGCTACGCCGCGACTGGTGAGCGACTCCTGTCAGGGCGCGGAGTTAGGAGTCGCGGAGTTGGCAGCTCTAACGGCACAGAGGTCTGAGCCGAAAACAAAACTCTCAAAGTCTCTGGTTTTTTTGTTTTTTTCCCCAGAAAACTGGGAACTCGCGTGGGCAGACCTTCGCCCTGGGCGAGGCTGCGGGAGTGCTGGTGAGGGGTGCGCGGCCTCTGGGCGCGGTGGAATCGACAAGGGCTGCTCTGGGAAGCGGTGCTGATGGGGCAGCAAGAGTTCCCCTCTCCCCGCTCCCGGTGCCTGTCATCGCAACTTTCCCGTTAGCCGCTTCAAAAGGGAGAAAACGGGTGTGAAAGCATATGGGGTGATGCTAGAGAAGCCTTCCTAACCAGAAACTTCTGCGGGCCCCAGAGGGTGGGGTTAGTCTAACTAAACTCGCAGGCTCCGGCTAGTCCCGTTTCCTGCTCAGCCTTCCGCCGAGAAGTCCAGAGCGAGACCGCGGGACTCTCAGCCTCCAGGAGCAGGTGTCTGCTGCGGGTTTTGGAGCCTGCGAGCCGGGTAGCAGAGGCCCGGGCGCAGGCGCAGGCGCAGGCTGAAGCGACAGGACCGCCAGGAAGGGTCGGTACTGCGGCGCGGGTATTGCAAAGCGAATCAAAAGTTATTGCTGGGAAGGGAAAGGAAGACTCCAGGGAATGTGAATCGCTCCCCTGCTTCCCACCCCTGGCCCCCGCGTTGTGGCGCTAGCGCGGGCTCGGTTGACAATCGTGGGCTTGTGAGGGAAGCCAAAGTAACTCACAGAGGGAGCATTTTGGGGCCTCCGAGCATCTTAATCTAGACAGCAGAATGGAACGGACCAGAAAATTCATCATGACTAACGAGGAGCCGTGCTCTTTGGGGAGTGGCTGAGCTGTTTATAAATCACCACGTTGAGCACCCGCCCTGGCAAGGCGCTTTGGCTGAGAATTTCCACGTGTCCTGTGTTTATGAGCGTGTGTGGGGGGGGGATGGCTAGGGGAGGGGCGAGTCCGTAGACCGCGAGCGGGACGGACCCGCACAGCCCACGCGCGCACCCGCGCCGCGAGGCCGGAGCGCACACAGCGCGGCGCCGAGCCCCAGCGCACGCGCGCAACCGCTCTGGCTGCGCGCCTGGGGACTGCTAGCAATTCAGTAACTTTGCCTGACCAGGAAAATATTTAAAAGTCCGAGCCTCAGAGCGCGCGTAACCAGAGGGCGGTGCCTGCTTTTCCCGCGAAGTGAGCGGAGCGGATGGGCGCGCAAGGCAACCTGCTCCGAGTTTTGGCTCCGCGTCACCTGCACCCGGCGCGCAGCTCCAGCCCTCCCTGGCCGTCGGGAGCGCACTGACCGCACGCCAGCAGGGTCCTCCCCTCCGCCGCTCCTCCCCGAGCCTTTCTTTCCCCCTTCTTCCTGGGAGCTCAGAGCAACTAAGGAGGCGAGAATCCAGCTGCCGGGTACTAGCATCTCGCCCCCCCCCCTCCCCGCTACGGGGCAGGTGTCAGCTTTTCTCTGGATTTAATTTCACATTTGTGGAAGGACAAGGCCCTTTGCAGCCCGTAGGATGATACACTTGAAAGAATGAACTTTGCAGACGCATTTCCGTGGGAACTGAGGATGCCTGGCTTTGAGTCAGTTTAAAAGTCCCTCCTCCCGGGCTCCCTCGGTCCCCTCACCTCCCACCCCGGGCAACGGGCGCTAGTGTGAGTGAGTGAGTGTGTGTGTGTGGGGGGGCTAGAACAGGCAGCACGTGTACATCAAAACTTCCTGTCTGCGGTGGGACTTCACTGGCGATTAATGCTGGGAGATCCTCCCCACTTTGACGTCCCAGGTCTCCACTCCACCCCTCAGCCCCGCCTCGTTTCGCTGGCGGGCGAAAGAGCCGAAACGTTCCCGACAGGGTGAGCAGGGATAGTTCTATCCCACTTAACGTGCCCGGTCATTCCCGAGGGTATACAAAGCAATACCCTCCCCCACCCCGCTTCAGACCGTGTACCCCACTCCCCATTCCCGGAGCAGGGCCAATCGCTGGGCGGGCTGAGCTGAGCGCGCACCGCCGCTCCGCGCACCGCCTCCCCCACACCCGGCCCCGCGCCGAGGCCACCACCGGCTGGTCGCCGGGGGTCCGGTTGGCGCGAATGCCGGGCCCGAGCAGCCCGGGCTTCCGCGTCTGCCTCCCCACACGGCGCCTCGCCGGGGCTCCGGGAACCGAGGCTCTCGGTTGGTTTTAGCTCCAGATGGAGTCCTAGCCACACTCTCCTCCCCTCCCCGCCGTCACGGGCGCCGCTCCGCGGGCTGACCCGGTCTGGCGGAGTCCGCATGTCTGCCTGCCTTTCTCCGCCTGCATGAAAGCAAGTTGAAGGTGTCCCCGGCAGACACCTCCAGGTTTTGATTCAGCTCGTTCCTTTTCACTGTTCAAAGCAGCTGTTCAAATACAGAGGCTGCTGACGATGACGTGGAGAGGATTTCAAACAACCCTAAATGCTTTGAACTGACAAGGTGTCTTGATAGCTCCCTCACTCCAGCACAGCTCCTCGAGATCACTCGCTAGGACAATGGCTGAACAGGCAGTGGTGCGGGCCTCCCCGCCTCAGGCGCGAGCTGCCGGGTCCCCCGGGCCCCTTCCGAAAGGACAGGCTGGAGGCACCCTCTGAAGAAATCCTGGCGTGAGCGCCAGCCAAGTCAGTCAATATCCTGGGCTGGACTGGTCTGAGGAAGTGATGCCAACTCCCTCCTTTCGGATTGTGCTGAGTGGAGGAGAACCAACCCAGCTGAACCAGCGACACCGCAAAGCCACCCGCATTCAGCCCTCACACTTGAGCGCTCTCTGAGAGCGGGAGTGAGCCGGGCTGGGGTCTTGGCAGCAATCAGCACTTTGACTTAAGGGCTCCCAGATCCTCGCATAGATAACTTATAGCTGCGAAATCAGTCCACACACTGAAACTTGAACTCTAATTTATTAACGTGTCCATCTAGAAAACATACTTGTATCATGTGTAAAATAACGTTTAGGTATTTCTATATGCCAGGAATTAGCAGAAAATTCACCTAACTAGTTCCATACATTGAACTGAAAACACAACTATTAAAACAGAGGTGACATAGCATTGCTTTGATAGATCTTAATTTTCCATACTTATATAGTCTCAGGATAATAGAAACCAGGAAATAACAGAAAACAAAGGGAATTTTCTTGGGAGGTGGCCACTGGAGGAGGAGAGTTAGCAACAGTTTTAAACTTAGATAAACTTGCCCATTGAGGTTTCTCTTTAAATGAATCCACCTTGGGGGAGGATTGTTTGAGTGCGCTCCTCCTCCCTCAGTCTTACCCCAGTCATTCATTTCTCTGCTTTCTGCTCTCCTGCTAGCCCCAGCAGCTGTTTGATTTGGTGGGGGGGACATCCCCCTCTCCCCAGCCAACATCTGAATGGAACTTCTTTGCTAAGGGTCTACAGAATGTCAAAACTGAGGCTCCAACTTCACAGCTACAGCTTTAAACAGCCAATCCACACAAAGAGGCAGCTGGCTGCTCTAATGAAAACTGCCTTAAAGCTTGAAGAACTGCAGCCGTGGGGAATGCATTTGTAAGGAGCAGAGAAAATGCATTTCCAAGTTGCCAATTCTTGGGAAAGACACAATCTACATTTACCTAAAAATATGAGAAGACAGAAATTAATCTTTAATTACATAGCAGTACATTGTCTTCTGAATAAACAATCTTTCCATTTAGATTCTTATGTTACTCTCTGCACCTACATTTTGCAAGTTCCTAAGTCATAAAAGATCTTAAAGATGGGTAAGTTTTCTGAACGTTGAAACTCCCTTACTTCATATGCTTACCAACTGTTTACCCATGCCTCACATACTAACAATGCTACATCTTCATTTCTGTGTAAACCAGTGAAATATAATGTTCTAAGTTCAGTAGTATTTGAAATGAAATTATTTATATTCATAGAAATTAATCTCTTTTTCTCTTTCTTCAAGCTAGGGATCTCATCATTAAAAACGATCTGCCTTTTGTAGTCCAAAAGTGAATATTTTATAGACAGGCATGGCTTGAAGACTTCTAACACCATGTCACCCAGGCAGTCTAGCTGTTTCAGGGATTACTTTGAGTATGTATCAAAGAAAGCCTGCTAACTTTGAGAGTGGTGAATGTGAGGCCCTGGGAAGGGTAAAGCATAAAGGACACATTTCAGCAGTGTGTAAGAGAGATTCTACTCAGAGAAGTTAATACAGCTTGCTTAGGTTGAAATCTCAGGAACAGAACAGGAGGCAATTTGTGGCTCCTAGCTCACCTTCCTGAAATTTCATTTTGAAGGGCTGTTAAATGATTTCCTAACAATGGAGCAAAAAAAAAAAAAGGTGTGTGTTTTTCTTCTCCTCACCTTAAAGCAGGTGGATGGATGACCACCAGGAGGGGATGACAACTCTTTGATAAATTAAAGTGATTTCAACAGAAACCTTCTTAGCTCTAAAGCATTTGGAAATGTACTGAGATGAAACTCTTCCTGCAACCCCTTGCCTCTTCATCCTCAGGAGCAATCTGAGAAGCAGAAGGTGAGGGCACCAGCACACACCTGCTCCTGGCTCCAGGTGGGGTGAAGGGACAACTGCGCTGGTACTTCACTGAAGTCAATGCCAAGGGCTGGGCTGGGTCTCTGTCGCTGGGGTAAACGGGGCTGTTTTGGGTGGACGTTTGACTTCGGTTCTATCATTCTGGCTGCACAGAACACGAATGAAAATCCCTTCTAAAGTGTACAAGTACACTTAATTGTGTCGTTAGCGTGCAGAGTAGGGGGTAGGGGTGATTCGCAAGAGAGATGTTTTTCTTGAGAGCAGTTAAACACAGCGGTAGTAACTGTGGGCAGAGATCTCATGCTAGGTCTTTGAATTTCAGATTCGTCATTCTATGGGCCTCTGGACATAATAAAGTCAAGGATAATAATATTCTAAAGGATGGGTTTCCAGAATTTGGGTCCTGGGAATGCAGAGGCTGACATTGCCAGGAAAAGACCCAGAAAAGGGAAGCCTTAGGCAGATTGGAACAGTGAGACCCCCCCTCACTCCTCTCGTCTTTTCTGAGAGTTTTCGATGGTAATCTAGGGCAGCCGGGTGCCAGCATTAAATGCAAAATAGGAAAACAGGACACGGCCGAGTCACAGGCCTGATCATATTAACGCCCTAGGTCAAAGGGAGAGAATAATGAATAGGCACGGAGCTCAGTTCCTGGAAGGGAACTTAATTAACCTTGGGAGAGTGAAAGAAAGTCAAAGATCACGCCTAAGACCATGGTCTAGGGTGCTTATATTTACGTGTGTGTGTATGTGTGTGTGTGTGTGTGTGTGTGTGTGTGTGTGTGTGTGTGTGGTGCGCGCGTGCGCGCGCGCGCGCTGAGGGGCTGAGGTCTGCTTTATGCTTTATTCTAATTTTTTTTAACCCTGAAAAAGCTTGAGTTTGTGCTCCTCAGGGCCATCCAACCACCCACGCAATTCCGGGGAGAACTCCGCTGCAGGAGCACCAGAGCTTGGCAGGGATATCCAGTGTCCAGGCCAGGGCCTGAATGGGCGAGGAGGCAGAAGGGGCCGCAGTGTCCAGGAGCCCTGGCCTGACCTCGGCAGCGACTGCTGGGGGAGGGATCAGAAAGAGGGGTCCTTGGCCGCAGAGCGCCCAGGCAGGACTTGGCTGCTATCCGGGGGAGGAAGACGGGGGCGAGAGCGGGAGGCCGGGCCATTGTCCAGGGAGGGCGCATTTTTGTCGGGATGCTGCTGGTTGCTATAGAGAGCAGGGAAATCCAAACAGAAGGGCTCAGTTCGCTTCCCCTGGGCCTGGGAGAACGCTCTCTCCTATCAGGCAAAATAAAAGTGCCGCCGGGGCCCTGGCACTCCTTCTCTGAGAGCTGACTGCGGGCTCCTGGAGAGGCGCCCCGAACACCCCAGCACACAGCAAGCAGGGTGTCCCGCCGGGCAGGGAACAGCCGAGCAGGTTACTACTGGTGCAGGCGGAATGCACCAGCCACAGTGCTGGCTCTCTCTCTCTCTCTCTCTCTCTCTCTCTCTCTCCCTCTCTCCTCCCCAGCCCACTGTCTTCCTGTCCTATTTTGTTTAGGGAAAAAAATCCTACAACTTTCTCAAAACCACTAGGACGTTCCCCGGTTGGAACCTCCCCTCAACCTCCTCTCCTCTGGGGCTGATGGCAGCGTTTCCTCCTAGAAGGCGCCCTCTGAGCCGAGGGACGGCGCGGCATTGGCAGTGTACAGAGAAGGAGTGACAAAACCTGCAGCAGAGTGCTCTGTCGTGAGAGTTTTTAAATCACTCAAAGGAAAACTTTGCTTCAAAGGCAGTGTAACTGCAAATGCGAAATTCTCACATTCAAAAGAGACTCTTATTTTGCAGTAGTTTCGTTTTTTTAATGTCTTGCTATTCAACTTGGAAAACTGTGTGGACAGGTTACAGAGAGGGCTCTTTAGAGCTTATAATTTCTCAAATAGTGTAGCTCATATATCAGCAGAGGGGAAACAGCAATATTTAGCTAATTTTGAACTGTTAGCTTCAGAAAAATTGGAGCTGGTACTTTTAAAAAGGAGAATATAGTTTACTTTGGGGCAGGTAAACAGGATTTTATTTGTGGAGTTATCTGCACAGAAGGGGTCAGATTAGTAGGAATTTTAGAAAACTCTCTCCCACTGTCCTATGACTTTTAAAGGTAGACACTCTCCTCTCTCTCCTCCCAGTTTCTCTCTTTCTGTTTCTGTCTTTTGCCTGCAAGATTCATGAAAAACTAGACGAAAAACTTTTATTTGACCCAGGGAAGCCATTTGAAAGGTATAGTCAAAAAACATTTCTCTTGTTCCTCCACTTGAAACACATCCTTTCCTTTCCGGTGACAAGTTCCTTTAAAAAAAAGTTCAAAAAACTTTTTAAGAAGTCCCTTAATTTACACTGATATTCACATTTTTAAAAATGCTTGAGAGAAATCATGTTAATGAAGAGAACATTTGCAGTAATTTGGTGATAATTATCAGAATCACCACATATTCGCAGAAGCTTGAACAATACGTGTTCAGAGAAAAGCAAAACACATTATTTTAATAGTCTGATATGCAAACTATGGACCGTTCAATTACATGGCTTAATAATGCATACATGATGTGATCTTGTTATTGGGATGGGAAGGTTTGCAATGAGTCACTCCTAAGACCAAGAGTGCTCTCACATCCAGTAAAATCCATTGCCATGGATCAGGGGCCCTGCCAAACTGCATTTAAGAGAATAAAAATTAATGACTGAGAATTTGAGTGTTAAATTAACATTAATTATATGACCTGCATGCTGGAAAGATTAAATTTCTTACGCCCTAATTAGATAACGTCTCCTCATACATCAAAGCATTTCTATTTTTCACTTCTAGGTTTCAGGAATGCAATGCCAAGTGCAGAGAGGCAGGAACTGAGGGTTTTCCTCATCTGAGGTCAGGGTTTGGAGATGTCCAAGGACTGTTCCCACTTCTTTCCGTGGCTGCCTCAAGATTAGAGGTCATATTATAATTAGGGTCATTCCATATCGTGCAGGCATAAGTAGTTGCTGGACAGCAGGCAGCTTGACCTGGGTCCCCAGGTAGACCTAGAGCATTACAGAGACCTTTTATCCCTGCCCCAAACAAGGCTGGGCCGCCAGTTATTGCCGCAGGCCAGAAAAACTTAAGCGACAAAAGTGTTGAAGGTCCAGCCAAAACATCGGAGCCTGAAGTGCAAGGTCACAACTTGATCCAAAATGTGTGTGGAGCAGAAAAAACGGGTTTCTTTAGAGGCTGCGACAATCGAAACCCAAAACAACACTCGTTTCTTCTGAAGAGGTTTATAAGAAGTTTGACGGCCATCTCCCTGGGCGATGCCCTGACATTTAGAAATCTCACACCACGCCGGCCACAGGCACCCACGCTGGCGTGACCGACTCGGCCTCTGCGTGACCCTGTGTGGAGTGAACACGTGGCAGTCATGGGTCACCGCGTGGAGAGTGGGTCAGGGTGAGAGGGAGGAAATGTCTCCCGCAATTGAAAACCTGTTGCTGATGAGGAGGGAGCAGAGAGAGGGCAGGGTGGGGGGAGCAGTACCCCTCCCTGCATGGCAGATGGTCAGTGGTGGCGCGTCCATTCTCCTGGTGCCTAAGTCGCGACTTGGTGGTTCCAGGGCTCAGAAGAAAACTGCCCTGTGGATCTGGTTTGGAAACAATGCACAAGGACTTACATTCCTCCAGGATTCGGAGTCCCCTCCTGGAGACACAGTGTGGCCCCGGACCTCTCACGTCCCCAGCCCCTCCCTCCTCCTCCTCGCAGCACCTTCCCTCGGGACCGTAAAGAATGCGGGGACCTTTCGGGCCGCTGCCCAGAACGCTGGGCGGGACTGAGCCGAGCGAGATTAAAACCTCACGGCGGCCCATTCTAAGTCACTGAGAAATAGAGTTTTCACGTGTCAGTGTTTCCATTCAGCCACTTTCAGGCTTCTGGAGAAAAGGGCAGGCGTGCGTGAGCGAGGGTCTACGCAGTCGTAAATAGTGACTTACGCGGCGGGGGCAGGGGAGCGCCAGGAAAGTTAGCAGATGCCGCTGGGGCGGGGGCTCCGCCCGCGGTCCCCTTTCCGCCGGGCGGTCGGGGAGGGAATGGAGGAGGGGCCGGGCCCGGCCGAGCTCCGCAGGCTCCCCGCGGGGCAGCTGTGGCTGCAGCCGGCCCCCGAGCCCCGCGAACCCAAGCTCCCACTAGGCAGTCACTTGGCCAACTCCCGGACCCGGACCGGGTGGAATCCATTCCCAGGGTTGGAATGCACCCGAAATTGCCCACCCCAGGTCTGGGGGTTGTAAAATTTCCGCCCGAGTTCCCCGGTGAGGCGGGCGACTGGGATTGTGAGGCTGGGGGCGGGGCGGGGTTTGGAGGCCGGGGAGGCTCCCCGGGTCCCGGGAGGGGAGGGGGTCCAGGCGTGGCCCGCAGGGTTTGAACTCGGCCCGCGCTCTCTTTCCCGCTCTCCCGCCCCCTCTTCTCTCGGATGGAGTTCCGAGTGGAGGGCGCAAGGATGGGGTGATAAAGGTGAGATTGGAGGGTAAACGATTACAAGGTAGTCCGCCCTGCCTTCTCCAACAATAGAGAAATCTTTCCTAAGAAGGCTCTCTTTTGGACGGAAAAAATGCCCCTCCTGGAAGGTCCACAGGCTGCTGGGGCAAGAACTTCACAGGCTGGTTCTTGGGCAGAGAAGCCGCCACCGGCTGCCCACAGCTCCGCCTTCCCCTCTCCGCAGCGCAGGCAGTTGGAAGACTACTTCTCCTTCGCACAGACGCCCCCTCCCTGCCTGCGTCCCCGAGAGCGCGCCTTTGCTCGAAATGGTTACTCCTTTTAGAAATTGGAAAATCAATACTTGTTCAGCATCCTCCGTGAGATGATGCACTGTCGAAACTCACAGGGAGGGAGGGGGCCGTACCATCTGACTCTTGGGCGGGCAGAGGCATGGCCACAGCCCCGGTAGAATTTACATAGAGATTTACAATGATACTCGGGAGCGCCCCTGAAAATATATACCGTGGCTGGTAGCATTATTATAAGCCCCCAGACACTCCTCCTACGCGTTCTCTGGTAGTAGTTGAAGTTGGGTTAAATGATTGATCGGAAGCATGCACCGTGTTTATTCTTCCTGTTTTCTTAAACCGCATCTTGGATGGTTTCCTGTCAGTTTTCAGATGCCATGTGCAGCACAGACAGATTTCGTATGCCTACTGCAGATTGTCTTCAAAGTTCTGGTTTAAAAGGCATTATGTAAGTCTCTCTCTATTTACATAAGAGCTTTAACTCAAACCTCTCAGAAAACCATTTATTACCAACAGAAACCCATCCAGGAGAGCAGCATAACCGACCTGTATCTTTATGACACTTTTAAGAACAGCAGTAGTTCATTCTTTTGCGGGGAAAAAAGTGGATGTACAAAGAATTGAAGTATTTTGCATTTTTACTCAGCTTGGTTTTATATCATTTGAGCATTATTCCTAAGCTTAATTCAGGCAGTGGAGGCATTTATAGGATATACTTTTTCTCTGTGTGGTTAGCACTTAACTAGGCCACACAGATGATCCTGTCTCCCTTCCTCAAATTTAATCCCAACTGTGTGAATAAATGTCTTTTAGTTAGTAGAATCAAGTACAGATTTTATTAATGTCTAAATTATTAAAAGGATTCATGAATGCATGATCACTGTAAGCAAATGTCAAGCAGTAATAAAATATATGGAATAAAAGTTTTCTTTTTTCCAGTACTTGGGAGGCTGAGACTGGAGGATGTAAGTTCAAGGCCTGCCTCAGCAACTTAGCGAGACCCTATTTCAAAATCAGAATCAAAAGGGCTGGGGATGTAGCTCAGAGGTAGAATGCCCCTGGGTTCAATTCCTGGTACCAACCACACACACACACACACACACACACACACACACACACACACACACACACAACAGCCCCCCCACCACACACACACGAGTTTTATTTTTTATTATTTCTTATTGTTGTTCCTGTTCTCGTTGTTCTTCTTTCTCTTCCTCTTCTTCCTCCTCCTCTTCTTTTTCACCACTTTTACCCTTAATCATCCTTTCATAAATAAGCACCATTATTAGTTATTACTTTGTCTTTTTCTTCCTTTTTACCTTCCTTTCAATCTATTTACTAAACTTTTGGGAGGTTTTAATGGTTATATATTGTTTTAATTCCTCTTAGGGAAATAGGACCTGGTGAGATAGAAACAGTTATAACGAGTTCAAAACTGGTACAGTAGAAGGAAGACCAATATCTTGACCTAGACACATGGGAAGTTAGTTTGGAATATTAATTCTCTTTCTCTTACTGTATTAACTGGAAAAAAGTCATTTAGGCATTGGAACTTTTATGTCATTGGGAAGATCAGCAAGGTTCCTATAAAACTCTTTGCTTAACCATTTGTCATTAGAAGGTGGAAATACTTCAAGTGAGTTCTTAGAGATTGATTTTCTTCCTGGTTACCATCTTTAAGCAATGGTCTCTCTCCCTGAAGACCAGAGCAGGCATTCTAAAGCCATGCCTCCGAGATGGAACTTGTCATGTTGAGGAAAAGGATTAGACTCCCCAACATATCCTCATAGGATGTCCCTTCTAAGAAGTAATGAAGGGGCATTATGGGTAGAGTTGTTACCAAGAGAAATTGTGAATCAGGTTGTGTCTGTAGTCTTCTATCACCTGACACCCCTCTCCTGACTCTTCCCTATCACCTTGGACATACAGGTTCTAGGTCTGCCTTTTGTGACATTTCTAACTATTTGGACTCTTTCTTCTGAGAAACCTCTCCCTGTTGCCTTCCCTGTCATCATCAATCTGATAAAGTAATCAACACCAAGGTGTTAAAAGTTGATAAATGCTAGAAGGCATTCCCCTATTTTTCCAAAGAAGCTTGGAGGGTCCCCGTTAAGGCCCCAAACAATAAATCTCAGTAGTGTAATTGGAATTTAAGACTGTAGTTGGCAGATGGAAAAGATATTTTAGGCAGGAGGAATTTGCAGCATTCCTAAAATACAGCCACATGGCCATGAGTCACCTTCTTTGTCCTCTCTTTTAAGACCAGCTCTACCTCTGTGAGCTACTCAGATATGACATATCTGCTGCAAAAACAGTGCCACAGAATTTGTTATTAGTGATTGTGTAGCATTGGGAAAGTTTTAATGGGATTGGTGTTGGATTGAGGAATTTACTCTAAGCCGAGCATGATGGTGCATGCTTGTAGTCCCAGTACTTCGGAGGCTGAGACAGGGAGGATCTGTGTTTGTGGCTAGCCTCAGCTACTTAGTGAGGCTCTCTGCAACTTAGTGAGACCCTGTTTCAAAATAAAGAATAAAAAATAGGGCTGGGGGTGTAGCTCGGAGGTAGAATGCCCCTGGGTTCAATCCCCAGTACCACAAAAAAAAAAAAAAAGAAAAGAAAAAAAGAATTTACTCTCACTCTTCTAACAGTGTCAGTAGAACTGGCCCCACTCAGGGCAGAATGACCCATGATTAGCCAATGAAAGTGTTGCACCTTGCAGTGATTGGTTCAGGAAGGGCATATAATCTACACAGATCAATCAAGGCAAATGAGCACTAGCCTCATAATTTTGGCTAGGTTAGTAAGAAAGGAGGGGGGAAAGAAGTTTTGTTTACCCTATGTATTAAGGTACATACCTTCATCTTCTAGGAGCTCTATTGTGGAGAGAATATACTTGAGAGAAACCAATACAAAGAAAAGCAAAAGATGGAGTGAGATATAATTAATACTCTGGGTTCAGCTGGGCCTAAAGTCTAATTTTGGATTTTTGTTGTTTAAGCCAAGAAAGTTGCCCCCTTTTCCCTTGAAATTGGTTTCTGTCACTTGAAATTGAACCAGACGTGATTCTTTTCTGACTCTCATTTTCTTAAGAGCAGAAAGTTGAGTTAATCATACATCTCAGTTCATGACATTATTATCATTGGTTTATGCAAAGAAAAAATCATCCTCCCTTTCCTTTTCCTCCTTCCTTCCTTCTCCTTTATCCCCTAATCTTACTCTGATTTTCATCTCTAAAATAGACCACCATTCTAATATCTATGTGTGTATTCTTGCAAAATACATGTTATTTTTCTGAAGGAATTATTTTAACTGATATAAATGACATTGTGTTGATTATGCCATTCTGCTTCTTGCTTTTTCAACTCAGTACTATGTATGATTATTATCAATGATTTCTACATTGTTATGTGTACATCTAATCATGTGCTACTGCTTGATGCATAGCTCTCCATCACCCATGTGTCAATCAAATTCCAGTAGGTAAAAAAGAAACTGCTAGGTGTTCCAACAGAGAATTTAATGTAAGGAGTTGATCACACAGGTGTTGAAGGGCTGACAAAGCAAAAGGCAACGACTGATGAAAAACAGAGGCAATAAAGTAGCAGACAGTAGGGTTAGGGGAACAAATAAAAAAGAACAAGGTCATTAGTACTCTAAAGTTAGGAGGAGGGGTCTCAGGGAGCTAGGACTCACACCTCCTACTTAGTTACTACCAATACCCTAAGGTGAGAAGAATGGTCTTGAAAGCTGAGACTCAAATCTGAGGAGGCACTGGCAGGGGTTGCTGGTGCTTCTCACGGGGTAGGGCAGGATGAGGTTGCTATTGGCAGTGCCAAAGGAGTTGGAGGTTGAAACATATTGCTGCTGCCAGGCTGAAGTACCATTGCTCAGTTACACTGACAAGAAGGGTGAGCAAATACAAAGAAACGAGTCTCTTCTGCCCTCCCCCTGCCTTCCAGTCTCCCTCTGCAACCCCCTTTTGACAGAATTTAACAAGGCTCCAGCTGACAAAGTGATTTGAAGAATCTCAGGCCTCATCCTAAAAAGCAAGATCTAGAAGGGGTAAATGACTTGAAGGACAAGAGCTTAACAGTGTGCTTCTACCCCATCAGTACTTTCATACAATAATGACTTTATGCTTCTGTCTAGTAAGAGGTAACTATCCTTCAGAAGACTCTCACCTTCCGCTCCCTCCACCCGCCAAAGGACACTCAACTCTTCCACCAGGTATTGTTTCCATGTACAGGCAATTAATTAATCCTCTAGTTCAGTCACCTAAAGAGTGAATTGTCAATTTTACCACTCTCACCAGTGTTATATAAAACAATAGAGAGGAAAAAAGAAATAGAAATATGCATAATAAGCAAGGAGAAAACATGTGACACTGCTAGTGTCCATGCTTCTAGAACTGGTCACAAGGCTACAGTTGATATTTGTAACTTTTTCCATTACTCATTCTTTCTTTCCTTTCACCCTTCCTTCCTTCCTTCCTTCCTTCCTTCCTTCCTTCCTTCCTTCCTTCCTCCCTCCCTCCCTCCCTCCCTCCCTCCCTCCCTCCCTCCCTTCCTTCTTTCTTTCACTTTTTGGGTACTAGGAATGGAACCCATGGGCATTCTACCTATTAGCTACACTCGCAGCCTTATTTTATTTTTTATTTGGAAACAGTCTCACTGGACAGGAGGATCAAACCTGCAATTCTTCTGTCTCAGCCTTCCAAGTACTGGGATTACAAGTGTGCACCACCATGCCTAACCCCATTCCATATTTCTTTGGCTTTTAGCCATCTCTTAAGCTAGTTCTTTACCTGGCCAAATGCCCATAGTTCCATTTATGAGAAGTTTTACTCCCCAGTAGTTCAGATTTTTTAAAATTACTTTAGTTTCCCATTAACTTTTGCTTTTAGAAATGGAAGTTCTAAGATGCATTTCTGTGTATCACCTATTTTTCCCCTATTTTTTTCACTACATACATTATATAGCAGCAGCCAAGTTCCCCTTGCTAATCATGTCAATCACTCAATCATTAGAATAATCCCCATCTTTGCCTATTGGCTCAGGGGCATGAGAATCCCAAAACTGATAGGTGACAGCCTCAACTTTCAGTTCCATGGAACACTTGTTATATCTGCTTATAGAAGCCTTCAACTAAGACCTCTAAATCAGCAGAGCACAAAGTTGTGCAAGATGGAAAGCTAAATTGCTGCCAGTGGTTATCAGATAGAATAGTGACATTGATTCCTAGACTCTTGTGTTCTGACCATAGGACAAACAGCATCATATATTGGCCACTTATTTAAAGCCTATGATGGCATGTTATAAGACATAGCCCCAAATTTTCAGGATGTTCTTTTGTCTTGTGAGGCTAGGGGTAGAACTCAGGGCCTTGCATATTTTAGGCAAGTACTCAGACATTGAGCTATAACCCCAGCTCTTAGGATGTTCTTAATTGAAGTGGTAATGATGATCTGTAGATCATTCTACGTCCTGTCAAGCCAGTAACAACTAAGTGATGGGGCATTATAAGACCAGTGAATTCCATAAACATGATTTCATTATTGCACTTCCTTTGTTGTATTAAGTTCTTTGACCAAATGAAATATTTTACAGAATTAAACAATGTCACATGGAATAGTATGAATTCAACTTTCTATAACCCGTGATGGTGGGGCTGGCAGAAGCATGGAGAAAAGAGAAGGAAAACCCATTTCTAGAATACATGCACATGATACTGTAGTTAGGACAATTTGTTAACTATCCCATGAGAGAAAAATTTTGATGTAATCAACATACCACAAAGTACCACAACATACCCTAGGGAATGGTGCCCTTTGCAGGCTTAGCACTGGTCTCTGTGGTTGGCAGTCTATGTTTACTGCAATGGCAGTTCCAGGTCAGCCAGGATGAGAAGCTCATGCTATTGAACGAATGCACAACCTGCACCCCTGCTGCCACAACTTTGTGTATTTATTCAGCAAGCACATGATTGGCCAGAAAAGCTGCTGCCTGGAATCCAAGAAATGTGTCATCTTTTTCACTGATTATTGGGAACCTCATCTGCAGTGGATGCCTTTTGGTGAGCAAATGTCCGCACACTCCATGTGAACTCTATTTACAAACATCTCACATAGTCTTTCCTGCCATCAATATTCTAATCTTGTTCTTAACTATCAAACCAAACGATTAGCCACTGCCTATAAGTCAGTGTAGATCCATATCTCTAGCCATATCTAGTCCTGACAAAGCAGGTAATCACATGTATTCTTCTCATTTCTTCCCTCTGGAAGGATTTCCCTTCACCGTTGTCTTTCAGGGACACTCTTGATTGGGGTTGCAATGTTACAGGTGTCTACCCCTGATTGTTTAGTTGTGCCCACTCAAGATGATCTCTCTGTGATTAGGTCAAAGTCAGCTGATAAGGAACTTTAATTAAGGCAACAAAACCCCTTTACCTTTGACTTATAATATAAACAGAGTACTGCTATCCCATCATATTCAGTTTCTGTCCACAGTGAAGGGGAGGGGATTATACAATAGTGTGGCTCAGTGGAGGTTATCATTCTATAATATCATTCTATTTTTAAAACCTTTTCACTCACCATTATGTATTTCCTATACATCTATTGTTCTGCTTCCATAGTTCTCTATGATGTACATCCACCACATCTCACTTTTCTGTCTCCCAATTTTGAACACTCAGCTTCTAAATCTTTGCCACTACAAACAATGCTACAATGACTAGCTTATAATCCATTCCTTTATGAATTTATGCGAGAGTGTCTATCATCCATCTATCTATCTTTCTTTCTATCTATCTGTCTGTCTATCTATCCATCCATCCCAGACATTCAGGAAGTAATTTCTGCATCATGATATGCTCAAATACTTAATTTGACTGGATAGTATGCCAAATTGTTTTCCAAAACGGCCACACCAGTTTACGTTGACACCAGCAGTATATGATGCTCCCTTTATCTCAGAGAAACAATGCAATCTATTGTACAGTTGGGGTCACTTTTGGCAATAAAAGAAGATGCTAATAATTATGCTGAACAACAAGTATAAACTAGGACTATCCCAGACAAATTGAGATGTATGATTACCTAGCTGTATCCCCACATCCTTGCCAACTTATCGTTGTTTACCTTTCCAATGTCTACTAGTCTAATAGGTATGAAGGTTTATACATCTGTTATTTTTCTGATTGTATTTGAATATCTTTTCATATGCTTATTAGACTTTGGATTTTTTCAAAATTACATATTTATATCTATTGTCCATTTTTTTGGGTTGAGATTGTTACAGGAATTTTATACATTTTAGATATTGGTAATTATCAATTACACACACTGCTGATATCTTCAGTTTTTCTGCTTCCTGCTGATTAACATTTTCTAAGGCATCCTTCATTGAACAGACATCTTTAGTCTTCATGTAATCCCATGCATCAGTGTGGTAGACACAATGATGTGCTGACCATATCCCTCTTCAAAGAAGGATGTATTGTCTCAGCTACTGGGGGTGCTATTGGCAGCCAGACTTTAATTCTCATCCACTAATGGTCTCAGCTGGATGCTTAACTTCATTCTATTGGTCTGTATGTCTATCCTTATATTTGTACCATGCTGACTTGATTACTGTAGCTTTGTACTATAAGTTTTGAAATTGCAAAGTATGAACTCTCAATATTATTCTTTTTTTAGAGATTGTGTTGAATCTATAGATCAATTTGAGTATTGCCATCTTAACAATATTAAGTCTTCCAATCAATGAATGGATATCTTTTCCTTGATTTAGGAATTTCTTTTTTAAATACTGGGGATTGAACCACATTCTACCTCCAGGCTACATCCCTGGCAGTTTTTTATTATTTATTTTGAAACAGAGTTTCACTAAGTTGCTGAAGCTGGCCTCAGACCTGTAATCCTCCTGCCTCAGTCTTCCCAAAACGGGGATTACAGACATACACCACCACCATGCCTGGATGATGTAGGTCTTATTTAATTTATTTCAACAACTTTTTGTAATTCTCAGTGAAAAAGTTTTGCATTTTGATTAAATTTATTCCTAAATATATTACTTTTTAATGCTATTGTAAATTAAATTGTCTTCATAATTCCATTTTCAGGTTATTCATTACTGGTACACAGACATGAAACTGATTTTTATATATTCACTTTGTATAATCTTGGATCCTGCAATTTTGCTGAACTCCTTTATTAGTTCTATAGCTGTTTTTCTTTTATTTTCTGACATTCTTTAGGGTTTTCTATATATAAGATCACATCATCTGCAAACAGAGATAGCTGTACTTCCTCCTTTCCAATATGGATGCCTTTGTTTCTCTTTCTTACCTAATTGCTCAGGGTAGTACCTCCAGTAGAATGTTGAATAGAAACAGTGAGAATGGATATCTTTGTCTCATTCCTGACCTTGGGGGAAAGATTTCAGTGTTTTGCCACAGTGTGACATTACCTGTGAGTTTTTCATAGATGACCTTTATTGGAGTGAGAAAGTTCCCTTCTATTTTTTTTGTTCAGGCTTTTCATCATGAAATGGTATTGCATTTTGTCAAGTGGTTTATATATGTCTATAAACACTAGTAATAGAGAATATATAAACAATAGTAATGTAGTGTTTATCTCTTTATTTTATTAATCTGGTACATTGATTTCATACATTGAGCCAACTTTGCATTCCTGGGATAAATCCCACTTTGCTATGGTATATAATCCTTTTTATGCTACTAGATTTGGTTTGGCAGTATTTTGTTGAGGATTTTTACATCTGTGTTTACAAAAGATATTGATATGTAGTTTTCATTTCTTATGATTTTTTTATCTGGCTTTGGTATTGGGGTAATACTGGCTTCATGTAGTGAAGAAGAATCTCCTATTTTATTTTTTGGAAGAGTTTGAGAAGGATTGGTGTTAATTTAACTTCTTTAAATGTTTGGTAGAATCCACCAGTGAATTTTCCCTATAGTTCTTAAGATCACTTCAGCTTGAATTGTCATTTTTATATTCCCTCAGTACTGTGCAAAGTGAATGTGTGTGTGTGTGTGTGTGTGTGTGTGTGTGTGTGTGTACCTGTGCGAAAGAGAGAGAGAGAGAGAGAGAGAGAGAGAGAGAGAGAGAGAGAGAAACAGATTCTACACAGGGCATGCACTCAGTTCTCAGTATATTCTTATCAGAAAGAACTTTGGATCTAAGAGTCAAGTTTGTCAATAGTAACTCTGCTAGTTAAGTTCATTTGGAGTCATCCTAGGAATCTGTACAATGATGTTATTGCATAATAGGATGGGAACATTCCAGTAGGTGGAAAACATCAATTTATCATATATTTTATAGATGTAGTTATCCATGAAGTCACCAACATTCAAATACTTGGCTGATTTTACATTTTGGCCTTTAAAATTTTACTTTTTTTGTATATTTTGCTGTCACAGCAATTGTTACTAGCTCACATATGAAACTTCCTGTGAGAATTTTCTTTTAAATACTGTAGTAATTCCATCAAAACATTCAATGGAGAGCCGGGTGTGGTGGTGCACACTTGTAATCTCAGTACTTGGGAGGCTGAGACAGGAGGATCACAGGTTTGAAGACAGCCTCAGCAAGTAGTGAGACTCTCATCAACCTAGTGAGACTCTGTTTAAAAAAACAATAGGGCTGGGGGTATAGCTCGGAGGTAGAATGCCCCTGAGTTCAATCCCTACAAAAAAACAAAAAAAAAACACCCAAAATAAAATAAAAAAATTAATGGGTATACATTTACCAACATCTATAAATAAATAAGGAAATAAATACACACAAACTTTTAAACTATTTGCTATACTGAAGAAAAAAATTGGCAGAATCAATCCGGTAAACATTTCGCCCTTAAAATTGAGTCTCTGGTTTTGTTTTGCAGAGTTCAGGAACATTCTAGCATTATTTAGACCATGGGAGCAAGAAAACCTTATCTAATTCACACTGCAGAGCAATATAAGAACAAGAATTCACTGAAACTGGAAGCAGCATTACTGGATACTACGGACAGTGTTTAAGATATGGTCATCCAGTGAACCATGCCTTGTTAACATTGGTGTCTGTGCTGTGGGACTGTCCTCATGGTGATGTGCTTACCTTTTATGAGCAAAATCTAATCCTTCCTTCCTATGTTCATCTACTTAAAGAAGATCTGCAATTAGCCAATAAAACTCTTTTTCATGTTACTCTATCTCAACAAAACATTGTGCTATATATACATACTGAGTTATGTGAAGGTAAGACCCTGTATGAGGAGATGGGGATAGAAAGCAAATACGACTGGTTCTCAGTGTCTTTGAGCTCACAGCCTAGTGGGGAAGATGGACAGGTAAGCATTACAATGTGGTCTGTGACATCATTCACTCCTTCACTGACTGAGTTTACTCATTCATTCTATTTAACATGCTGCCTGTGTGCCAGGTATTCTGCAGAGGCTCTAAAGCAGGGGTTCTCCACCTTGGCTCATATTGAAGTAACTTGGGAAGCTTAAAAGAGATATCTCAGATCATGCTCAGAAAGAACCATAGAAGTGGGTTGAGTGCAGGTTGGGCATTGGGAAGAACTCCTCAGGAGATTCTCATATTCAGCCAAGATTGAGAACTACTGCTCTACAGACAGAGATACTTTGCCAGGAAACTCAATCTCATGGGAGAAACGAACATGTAACCAGATGATTATAATCCAGTGTGAAAGACTTGATGATGGAAGTGAGTTTGGGGGAACTACGATCCATCTTCCCATTTTATAGATGAAGAATCTGAGAGTCTCTAATGTTAATAAATTTTCCTAACACCATATACTGGTAGATGATACAGCCAGGGTATAAATCTAGGTTTGTCCAATTTGACTCATCTAAACCATTACACTTTATTCTGTAATTGAAGGAAATGATAAAAACAAGCACTATTTATTTATTTTAATTATTTTACAAGAAAATTCACAATGTCTTTGTACCTTAGAATATGGACAAACTACTCACTTAACAAATATTCTAAATATTTGCAAATATTTCTAAATAAATTTCTAAATATTTATAACAGCAACAAAAAAGAAGAAAATGTTTCCATGAATCCATATTTTCAAGACATTTGCTAAACTAGATATCTGCAACATAAGGAAATTCTTCAGAGGCTATGCTTTTTTATCATGACTCCTATGTCTCTCAAAATATCCACCTAAAGCCGGGCGTGGTGGCGCACGCTTATCATCCCAGAACTTGGGAGGCTGAGACCAGAGGACCTGGGTTCACTGCCAGCCTCAGCTACTTAGTGAGGCCTCTGCAACTTAGTGAGACCGTGTTTCAAAATAAAGAATAAAAAATAGGGCTGGGCGTGTAGCTCGGAGGTAGAATGCCCCTGGGTTCAATCCCCAGTACAGCCAAAAAAAAAAAAAAAAAAAATCCATCTAACACAAGTGGTCAATGTGTGTTTCCTTATCATTCTCATGAAAATATGATAGCAAATACAATCCTGGAATTCAGGGTGGAGGCCTCTTTGATAATGTGACCCATAATGATTAAATCTTGAAATATATACCACCATGTAATTTGGGCATCCCTCAGGCTTTCTCAAAAAATGTCCTTCTAGTTAGATTTTTTTTTTGCTTTCCTAGAGACTTTACAGCATTCTCTTATTTTTCTTTATGTAGGAAGCTATAAGAATCTGAATGCAAAGTTTCTGTTTAAATTATTCTATCTTAGTTTTTATTTTTCATATTTTTACTTTAGGAAAACTTTTGCCTATGGAAAAACATCTCAGCTCATCATAAAAAGGGTATACGCAGGCAAAAAGCAAAAGAACTTTTCTACATTTTGTACTGATGTTTTATACATCACTGAGGTTGTGTATGGCATGTCCAAATTGAAAAGAAAAACAGAAGCAGAATTTCTGCTATGTCCATCTGGAGGTTTCCTGAGTGAGGATTATTAGCCAAACTCTAGAAAAACCCCCAGCTCTTGCCACAATCAGGCTGGAGCTAAAGCTGACAAAAAAAGCAGAATTTTACTATTTTAACTAGATTGCAGTGGCAACCCAGTGAGAACAAGGGATTCTGTGCAGAGATACAGAGATTCAACTTCTAAAAGTGAATTTTAAAAAGAAAAAAAATTACCCTCAGTGATACAAATACTTCATAAGAGAATAAACATTTAACAGTGCCATTGAGGTATTTAATAGTTATATTATAATGCTTTTGATTCAGAGATTTAAGAATGTCTGAAAGTTAAAAATATCACAATGATTCAAATTATGCATGTCTGTAGGGGTTCTTTTAAATGTCTTGTAGCTGTTTCATTTTTATCTGTGAGATTCTATTGAGGTTCTATTACGATGATTGTATGAAAAGGTCCTGCAAAGTTCAAGACAAATTTTCTCCCCTAGATCTATTTTATAATAATAATAATAATAATAATAATAATGATAATAATAATAATAAGCAATGGTTATTGTTTTGGGTCATTATGTGTAATAAAACTTCATTTATTTCTGGTCATGGGTTTATCTATGTAAACTAGCTTCTTTCTGGGCCATACCAAAGAAGCAGGTGTCTTTCTTTTTTGGTATTTCAAAGAGACTGGGCCTTGCATGAAATTTAACATGGGTAACTTAGCTTGAGATGGCCCACACTGGGCATTTGATTCTGAGGAAGCAGTTTATGGGGATTGGAAAGGGTTATTCTAGGATATGAGACTACACATGTGATATGGAGCTTGTCTTATATGAAAATTGTATGTATAACTGAGCTATTGTATTTATTCTTCTTTGCATTCAAATTTATGTTGTACAGTGTGATAATTTGGTACTTGTGTACAATGTCTAATGATCAAATCAGGGCAGTTAACATTTCCATCTCCTTAAACATTGTGGTATAGTAATGTTACTCTACATGGCTCTCCATATCAGGAAGGATGCAAATAATAAATTCCATTCCAAACCTAGCTGCCTTAATAAAGAGTCATTTTATCCTACATATTGAGAAATTCTGAGCAAGGGTAGCCCCATTGTTAATTCATTGGCTTATTGATTAATTAAGAACCCATGTTTTTTTCTCAGCTCTCTCTAGCTTTATCCCTTGTTAGCTTCTCTCAGGGTTACAAAAATGGCTGTGAGAGTGCAAAGCATAAAATGTAGATAGTACAATGTCTGATAGTAAAGAGTGTTTCATCCCATATGTCTTTTTGTTGAGAGTCTAATTTTTCTGAAAGTCCCCAGAAGACCATGTCCATAGATTGGAACTGAATGATATGCACATGCCGAAACCAGTTGCTAGCAACAGAAACAGGAGTATCCTAACTGGATTCTTAGTCAGGCTTTACCGTGAGTCATATGAGGAGGATGGACACCTGAATTTAATTGGGATCACTCCTGGTGAAATGGATGAAAAAATTGGTAGCTGAACAAGAGCAAGCAACAGTCTGTGAAGGGTAAAGGAAGTAAGTGATAGAGGAGAGTCAGAGAAAAAAATAGTTCAAAGATATCAAGCTCAGAGATGATTCTCTATAGAACAGATGGGATTTACAGCTATAGGAAGCAGGTGGCAACAGAGTAGAAGGACTTTATTTTTAGCCACCCTAAGTGGGTCTGTCTGCACATGAGGTCAGGAATGTGGGTAAAACAGAAAGGGGCGTGGGAAGCTTCCTGTACTGGTCATTGTGTTAAGATCAATTAATTTTTTTCTCTTTGAAAACAAATTAAAATGCTTTTTACAATAAACCTTACAAGAGGAAGGTGCCACAGTCTTTAAGTGGCTTGCTCAGTTTTGCACAATAAATTTCATTATTCCCTCGGACCATGCAGCCTGGAAAGAGAAATGTGAATGATTTGGAGTGAATGCTTAATTCTCTCCCATTCATCCATCCATCCATCCATCCATCCACCCACCCACCCACCCACCCATCCATCAACAGATTCTTACTGAAAACCTATGTGCAAGGCACCATTATAGGCTCTGGAGTTAACATTCACTTAAGTAAAGACAGT
This sequence comes from Glis glis, assembly GCA_004027185.1. Classification (NCBI taxonomy): domain Eukaryota; kingdom Metazoa; phylum Chordata; class Mammalia; order Rodentia; family Gliridae; genus Glis; species Glis glis. Next base: position 68,701 of record PVJS01000284.1, read on the forward strand.
CTGTTTAAACATGGAATTTACATTTTAGTGGTAGAAGGCAAACCACAAACAACAAAATAAATATATAAAGAGCTAGATGATGATGAGTTCTATGGACAAAAAATAAAGGAATGCAAGGTAGGGGTGAAGTGAGTTTGGTGTTTTATGTGGAGTATTTGGGGAAAACTTTATTAAAAAAGCATTTGATAGGAGACCTGAAGGAGGGAGTGGCCATGAGGGTATCTAGAGGAGGAATGTTCCAGATAGAGGTCATAGAATATTTAAAAGTCTTAAAGAAGGAACCTTATTGGAGGCCAAGAAGGCCAGTGTGGCTGGACCGCAGTGAAGAACAGAAGTACAGGGGATGAGTTCAGAGAAGTAATAGGGGCCAGAGATCATGCACGGTACCATTGGCCAGTGGTTCTCAAGTGTGGTCCCCAGACCAGCAACATCAGCATCACCTGGAAACTTCTTAGAAATGGAAATTATTTGGACCCACTCAAGCTTCCTGAACCAGAAGCCTTGGGGTGAGGGGAATAGCAATCTGGGTTTTTTTTTAAACGTGCTTTTATTGGTGCATTGGTGTTAACATACATGCACACAGCTCTTAGTGTCTCCCCCTGGCTCCCCCCACCTGTATGAAGTACCAAGAATGATGTTGGTATATTTTCACATGTACATATTGTTTATGATAGTAATTCCATTAATTCCCTTCTTTCTTGCCTTCCCCCTTCCCTTGTACAACTTCCCTTGTTCCGCTGAGGGTTCTCCATTATCAACTGGAGTCCCTTTTGTGACCCTACTACTCCTTAGGTTGCACATATTAATGAAAACATATGTCCCTTCTTTTTTTGTGATTGACTGATCTCGCTTAACATAATGTTCTCCAGATCCTTCCGCTTTCTTGCAAATGATGTTATTTTGTTCTTCTTTATTGCTGAGTAGAATTCCATTGTATGTATTTCCCATAATTTTGTAATCCACTCATCTGTTGATGGACACCTAGGTTGGTTCCATAATTTGGCCACTGTGAATTGTGCTGCTATGAACATGGGTATGCATATATTACTGTAGTTTTCTGGTTTCAATCCCTTTGGTATGATACCCAGTAATGGTATAGCCAGATCATATGGTGGATCCATTCCCAGTTTTCTGAGGAATCTCCACACTGATCTCCATAGTGGTTGAACTAGTTTGCAATCCCACCAACAGTGTGGGTTTTAACATGCCTCCAGGTGATTCTAATTCTGTTGCAGCTGAAGTTTCAGAACCAATGTTGTAGACTACTTTAAAGACTTTAAATTTTATTTTGAGTGAAACAGGGAGCTATTGGAGGATTTTAAGCACAGGATATAACAGGGTTTTCATTAACATTGATCATCCTGTCTACTTTGTTAGAAACTATAGGGAAACAAAGGAAAGAAGCAAGTCAATCAGTTACAGAATACTGTAATAGTCTGATCAAGAAGTTATGGTAGCTTGTATTAGAATGGTGGTGAGAAGTGTTTGGATTCTGTGTATATTTTGAACATAGAGCCAACAGGAATGTATGACAGATCCTATGTAAAGCGAGAGAATTAGAGGGGAGAATAGAATAATTCCAATGCTTGCGGCTCAGTAACTCGAGGAATGGAATAGCTTTTTATTGAGAACCAGAACATTGTATGGGGAGATAGTTTAAGGGATAAAATCAGGGGTGTGGTTTGGTCATGTTAAATTTGAAATGGATATGCCCAGCCAGAAGTTCAGGGGAGTGATTTCATCTGGATATAAAAACCTTGGAGTTGTCAGGGCATATGTGATATTTAAAGCCATAGGCCTGGTAGATCATCAAGGGAATGAGTATAGATGGAGACATCCTAGCACTGAGCTATGAACAAGTAGAGGCTGGAGTTGATGAGGAACCAACAGAGGAAGCCTAGAAGGAGTGATGAGTGATATTGGAGGAGAAAGGGGACCTGGTACCCTGGAACCCAAGTTCATAAAGTGAATCAAGACAAAAGGGGTGCTTCAAGAACTGAGACTAGCATGGGGAGTGTGTTGCTTGTCTTTTGTGGAAAATTTAAAAAGGGCACCAAGAAAGTAATCAAGAGAACTAATATCTTCATGTAATATTAAAATTAATTTAAAAATTTCCTAATGATATGGTTTGGCTATTCAGTGTCCACCAAAGACTCATGTATTGAAGCTTGGTCTCCAAGGCATCGCTGTTCAGAGATGGGAATTTGGGGAAGTGAATGGATCACTAGGGCTCTGACCTCTAGAATAGATTAATTCATTGAGGAATTCATGGCTGACTGTACTATTGGGAGGTAGTGGAAATGGTAGGAGGTGGGACTTGGTTGGAGGGAGTGGGTCTTTGGGGTCATGTCCTTGGGGGAACTATATCTTGTCTCTGGTCCCTTCCTCTTACTCTTCTCAGCTGCCATGAAGTGAGCAGCTTTTCTCTGCCAATGCCCTTCCACCATGATGTTCTGCCTCACCAGAGGCCCAGAAACAATGGAGCCAGCTGGCAATGGGCTGAAACCTGTGAAATAGTGGAACAAAATAAATGACTCCTTTTTAAAGTTGTTTTTCTCAGGTATTTTGTCACAGGGATGAAAAGCTGATAAACAAAATATCATGATTTAAATAAATACAGGAACTGACCATATACACACATGATTTACCTTACTCCCCCACTCTAATCAAGCCTGGCCAGGTCTTGTTTTTATTTAAAAATTTTATGTTATCATGAATTTTTTGCAATTATTTTCATTTAAAATAGTGCATTAAAACATTTATATTACTGCATTTTTGGAACCCTTGTAAAATATGCACCTGAGCCAAATTCCTTACCCTACACTTGGGGTAAGATGAAGACTGAGGACTGGTTGGGTTCAGCAATACAGAATCAGCCCTGATAAGAGCTGGCTTGGTGGTGTCTCAGGGATGAGATCTAATAGGTGTGGGTTCAAGAGAGAACGAGGGAAGAAGACACTGGAGACAGTCAATTGACACTATTCTTTCAAGAAGTTTTGCTGTTAAAAAGCAGAGAAATGAACATAGCCATAGGGCATGTGGGGTCAAAGTGCGAATTTTATTTTATACGGAAAATATAACAGCATATTTGTATGCAGAAAAAAAATTGAAAAAAGTGTGTGTGTGTGTGTGTGTGTGTGTGTGTGTGTGTGTGTGCGTGTGTGTGATAATACAGAAAAGGGGATATGTACCGTAAATGGGAACAGACACTGGACACCTGTTGTATGCAAATTAGTTGATGAGGGGGCTTGGAGTGAGGACAGAGATGTATTTTCAGTTTTACTAGAAGCAAATCAAGTCAGTTTACAAAAACACCAACACAATAGAATATGAATTCTTCAAAGAGGAAAAGAAGTTTAAGAAGAACAATAGCCCTAAAATGATTATGATGATCAGCACAGCCAGTCGGTAAGCTTGTTGGCAGCTAAGGCAAAAAGTGAGATGGTGTAAACGACTTAACTCGTTATGTAGAAAAGGAAATACAACAGACCTTTAGTGGAGGCCATGTTCCCATAGCTGGGCCTTGTTATGGGAACATTTGTCATATGAATGAGAGAATGAGCAAACCTCCTGAATAACTACTTCATCACCCGTACAAAGTGTGATCAATATGGATCATTCCCATAATGTCCTTAGCAAAGAGCCATGTCATGAATAGAAGTAGCCTAAGGATTTGACCTTTGGTGTTTACTATGATATAAGGCCAGAACTTGGACCTCCAAAAAAGCAGGCAGATGGGCATTCTTAAATTTAATTTGTCCATTGGATTTTTGATTGAAGCATAGTGTCCAACACATTAAAGTGATTCTGTCAAGCTTGGAGTAGATCAGCTATGCTCTACTGTGGACTAAGGACAAAGTGCATCTCTTTGGGAATCTGGTGGTTGTATCAATGCATTTATTAAGAATGGTAAGGAGCCTACTTTGTGTTGTAGCCCAGATGGGAGGCATGATGGGTCACAGGCAGACTGTAGGGAAATACAGGATTTTCCCTATATTAGAAGGAAGTTAAAACAGTTTGGTTAAGACTGCCCAATGGTGATTTTTACAGAAATAATTTTAGTTTTGAATGGGTCCACCATATGATCCAGCTATACCACTCCTGGGCATCATTCCAAAGGGACTGAAATCAGAATATTATAGTAATACATGCTTATCCATGTTTATAGCAGCACAATTCACAATAGCCATATTATGGAACCAACCCTGGTGTCTATCAACAGATGAATGGATTACAAAATTATGGGATATAAACAATGGAATTCTATTCAACAATAAAGAAGAGCAAAATTATGTCATTTGCAGGGAAATGGGTGGACCTGGAAAACATTATGTTAAGTGAGATTAGCCAGTCACAGAAAGTGAAGAGTCATGTGTTTTCTCTCATATGTAGAAGCTAGGGAGTAATCTAGATACCAGAAAGACTTTAGACAATGGGGGAGACACTCCAGTGGAGTAAGGGAGGTGGTCTTGGGGAGGGTGCTGGGGGAAGGGGGAAAGGAGAATTAATGAAGGAAACAGTCCTATTGACATTATGTACATATGTGATAACACCAGTGCCAATTGCAATATCATGTATGGGGAAGAGGGGAATGTGGAGGGAGCCGGGTAAAATCTCACTAACTGCTATGTGCATGTATGTCACTATCACTATGAACTACAGTATGATGTGAGATTATAAGACTATAATGCACCAATAAAAGTACTAAAAATAAATTGAAAAAATAAAAATTAGGTAAACCCCTAGAAAAAAAGAAAGAATTTTAGTTTTAAAATGTGTCAGAGCACTGTTACCAGACATCCGTATCTGTATAAAAATGTTGGGTTGCTGCAATATTCATTTACCAGCTTGACATCCTGGGGTGCAGAACCCACCTCTCAGATGATAGAATGAATCAGACTCATGTATAGAATTATTTGTTATTGATCGCTTAAAGGTTGGAGGATATTAGCCTGGAATTGAAATTTTTATTTAAAAATTTTTCCCTGAAGGTAAGTGACTACTGGAATCATTTGGCATGTAAAAGTTTCAGTCAAATAAACAAATGCCACAATTAAAATATAGTCAAATTAATATTTGTGTTGTGTACACTAAATAAGCATGCACTGATTAAATTTTTCAAAATTCAGCAGTGGTGGTAGTGATAAGTAAACCCCACCAGAGTATGTGCAGTGGATGTTTCTCCTTTGTTTGTTTCCTTTCTTCTTTCCTGCCACCAACACAGAAACCCTGCTATAAGAATAGATTTAGGGAGTGCAGTCAAAGTGACTTGGTGCCAGCCCGCCCATGAGGGCCTGGACATATCAAAGAAGGGGGAAAGGAGGAGCAGAATCTTGGGGTGTGCTAGATGACAATGCTCTATGACCCAGAGAAGGGTCACCGGGTTAGACTAGTTACAGATGGTAAAGTTGTAGCAATGGGATGGGTCACACACTGCTATCCTGGGATTCAAAGTGCTAGGACTTTTTTTTTTTAACCAAGACTTCCATCTTTAAGGGGAAACTATTCAAATCCTGGGTCTTTAAGACATGATGATTCATCTCTAAGTCATTTTATACTTTTGAAATTTGTCAGTGATATAATGGAAGCAAAGTTTTTCTCGAAAAGAAGACATAGGCTGTTTGTTTCTTGCAAAGGAAGTGAAAAATGAGGAAACCATCTGGCATTTGCTCAAAATATCTAGATAATTGAGGCCAAAGTATCTTTTAGCTTAATTTTATATCAATGAACGTCCTTCAGGGCTTTTCCCACATTTGCTATGTAGAGAGTATCTTAAAGAAAGAGACTGAAATTTATCAACAAGAATTTTGAAATACAATAGTTATTAATACTACTGGATCGTGTTCCCCATTATCCCTAGAAATTTTGCTATTCTTGAATTTAATATATGTGTGCATGTATATGTATTAATTGCAGAGATATTCTTGGTGAATCTTTATAGATTAAAACTTCTTTTATTGAAAATTGCAAAGCATTTATCAGATATTTTCCACAGGTGATGTGATCTTTCTGTTATCTCTCAAAATTTGCATTTCAAAGCTGATTGATAGGCTATGTGAGATAGAGTTGATGTCCTTTCTGTACATCAGAGATGTAGGATGAATCTCTGCTGAAAAAATATTATTTACTGCCAAGGTTATTTCATAAGTTTAGCTTTGCATTTCTAATTCAGAATCATATGTTTTGTACTACCTCTTAGAACTCTGTTATTAAAGCTTACATTTCTTGGAAAAATGTGGCCGTATTTAAAAGGCATTTAATAGCTGCTTTTCTTTTTGACATGTGAATAAAGTATTGTTTTATTATTCATTAAAAATAGTTATGTTAGGATACTTCTCATCAAGTCAATGGATGTGTACCACCTCTCATTACTAGTATTTAATCTGAGGGTAGATCACTTTCTGTTTCACTGGGAATAAATTAAAAAGGTTTGTGAAACACTGGAACTCCCTAGTTAAATAAAAATATTTATTTCGTGGAAAAATTTGTATTAATAGTCAATCAAACTTGAAATTATTTAATCAAGGAGAGGTCAGTATATTTTACTGGATCAATTACTTCTTCTAACTAGTCAGTGTCTGGAAGTTGCTGTCACTTTTTCCTAAAATATTTCCCCAAATTCCATCACCCTAAACTATATAGAAAGATTTACATTACATTTTATCATATTATTGTATCTTTTAAATTTTAGAAATTGGATGATTCAATTAGGTCCTAGACTTAAGGGAAGCAAATTTATCCAGAACACTAAAATTATAGAGTTTTATAGTTTTTCTGAGAAACATATTGTGGTAATTATATGATGTAAATGTAGTTTTTCCCTTTTAATTATGTGTTTAAAAAGTATACCCCCACTTCTCTATCTCCTCCTCCTCATTGACTTTACATTCAACTCCATTTTTAATAAAAATTTAAGGAAATTACTGGGGACTATCATCGTTAATTAGCCACACAGGAGAGAAGCAGTGGTTTTCCTTAGTTGGAGAACCAACATGATTTCTAATTTTTATTTCTCTTCCATCATTTTACTATGATGTAGAACATTGCCAATATCATTGTGTCTACTTGCATTTTTTTTCCTGACATCCTCCACTTTTCTGAGAGAATTTTGTGTTAATTTTTCCCTTGCTCAAAAGATTGGTTTACCACCTATGCATGTATCCCTAAAGAAAATGTGGTTTTTGTATGTCCCGGTTTTGTACTTTATTAAAATATCACTATACTTTATGTAGCCTCCTGTGACTTTCCTCTTTAATTTTGTAGTTTCTGAGATTGATCCACATTGTTGTTCATTTTTAATATTATCTAATACTTAGTCAAATGAACAAATTACCATTATGTCTAGTCCTAGTAGACATTTAGGCTACTTCTGTTATTATTATTTGCTATTAAAAACAGCACTGCTCTGAACATTCTTGTACGTCTCTTGGTGGACCTGTGCAAAGGTCTTCTAATATAAATCCACATATACATACATAGGAACAGAATTGTATCACACACACAGAACAATTGCATGTTTAACTTTACAAAGTAGTGCTGTGTTATTTTCCAATGAATTATGCTGATTAAACTTTTGAAAAAACTAGAATTACCCACGATTTACCCCTAACTCCTGGCTGATTATTGTATTTCAGGTTCTTGGCTGCTTATAGGAATCATTTCAATTCATTAATTTTAACACTGACTTATCTCTCTGTATTTATGCCCTAATTATGAGAAACGATAACCTTGAATTTATTCTAGGGAAAAGATCTTAGACCCCTGTGTTGCATGACTCAGAAGATGAAGGAGCATTGTGATTTCTAGCTCTTTCCAGGAGGTGGGTTTGCTGTGAAGCTAATGGTGCTCAGTCTTCAAGACCCCTTACTCGCCTGTGCCCCTACATGCTTCATTTGAAAATATTCACTTTTGTTTTTACTTTTTATTCATAATTAATTTTTCTTAAAATGGATCCCAACTTTTATAAGCTTAAGTTTACTTCCCTTTATACTATAATTTCTTTAATTTGGGGTTCAGTTTTCATTTTATAAGCTTAGTTTTCCCAATCCTTTGCACATTCTTTTAAGAAACTTTTTAAAATATTCAAAACATCTTTCCTTTCAATATTTAAAAAATCACCTCAAACAACAGACTATTAAGTTGACTCAAAAATGGGTTCTTTCTAAAAGACGTGCCAGCTTTAGTAAAATTACTTGGAAATGAGTCAGATTCCCAGTGACTTTCAACACATTGGATTAATTTAATCTAAGTCATTGTTTTTGGAATCTTTCATCTTAACTTTATTATGATTTGGCTTTAAGGGCCAAATCTGGTTTAAGGAACTAATGTACTAGAAATTCGTAGACTTGTTCAGGGTTTTCTTATAATCTTTGCCTTATTTCTCCAAATTTAAAATAATGTACACTATCAGGTGTAATAAATCAATCACATATTTATTTATGAGAAAGTACGGTGCTCATAAATAGCTAGCAATCTACTGGTGGTTATCAGTATGTTGTGATCACTGATTTAAGGATATATATATCAATGTCTGATTGCTGACATTGAGAGATCTGACTACTAAAATGCATCCATGAGGAAAGTAGCAAAGCTGAATTGGAAGATCATTGACTTTATAGGCATATTACTTTTCATGAATATAACCTCTGCGACAGCCTCCTTTAATTTTTTCCAAGTCGACATTGCTAATCAGAAAAGTCCCAGGGTGCCGGGTGTGGTGGCGCATGCTTGTAATCCCAGTACTTTGGGAGGTGGAGACCAGAGGATCCGGTTGGTGGCC
>PVJS01000284.1:77579-118112 GCA_004027185.1 Glis glis
AAAAGTCCCAGGGTGTCTTCAGGGCTTCCACATATGGCACTCTCCCCATACCAATAACCAAATTCCTGTTTGGGTTTTTTTTTTTTTATATTGGGGATTAAACCCAGGGGCATTCTGCCTCTGAGCCCTATTTTATTTTTTATTTTGAAGCAGGGTCTCACTAAGGTTGCTGAGGTTGACCTGGAACCTGCAATCCTCCTGTCTCAGCCCTCCCAAGTACTAGGATTACAGGCATGTGCCACTGCATCTGGTTACCAAAGTCCTTTTGATTGGTATTCACTGAAGGTGCCAAAGCCATTCAACCATGCAATCATTTCTCTACAAGGTGCAGTGGCTCAGGTCAGACATTCATTGCCTACTCTGCTCTTTCCATCCCAACCTGACCAAAGGCTCAGCTCAACCTACAAAGCTCCTGCAGACCTGGGTTCTGTCTATCTTAGGGGAGGGAGGAGGGGGGATATAGCTGTAAAGAAGGTAACAGTTTAAATAATGCTATTACGTATATGAAATTGCCAGTGCCAATCTCATGACATGGACGGGGAAGGGGAGGGAGTAGGGTGGGATCCAGAGGGAAATGCACCAATGTATATTCCTATCCCTCTATCCCTCAGTATGATGTATGTATTATTAACAACACACCAATAAACGTATCTTAAAAGATTCACTTTTATATAGAAACTTTGTTCACAGTTTTAAAATTCTCTTTCATAAGAGGCCCCCTAGATGCATGCATTCTTTATTAAAAAAACTAGATAATCTCAGAAAGGATTTTAGTGTGTGATAGGAGTGTCTTCAATAAAAACTCTTAGGTTCATCAAAATATGTCCATGGGCCTCAATTCAAGAAACAATGGTGTATGAGGATAAAATTTGAAATTTCATTCAGTTTAGGTGTCCTCAAACTCATACATAAGCCTCCACTGCGAACACCTCCTGAATATATTCCCTCTGCCCAGACCTGCCTCATCCTCTTGAGACTCCCCTCCAATCAGAGGCTCCCTTTAAGTATGCTCAACCTCTTCCCCAGAGGAGGGGGCTCCTTCTTGTTTCCTTCCCTCCCTCCCTCCCTTTCTTTCTTTTTTTCTTTCCTGGGGGACTGAAACCAGGGACATTCTACCTCCTAGCTACACCCCGAGCCCTTTTTATTTATATTTTGAAGCAGGGTTGTCCTAAGTTACTGAGGCCCTTGCTAAGTTGCCAAGACTGGTCTTGAACTTGCAATCCTCCTGTCTCAGCCTCCCAAACACTGGGATTACAGATGTGCGCTACTGTGTCTGGCTCCTTGTTTCTTAAAAGCCCCAGGAGCACCTTTGTCTGAGTTAGGGTGTGCTTTGAAGATTTCTCTCCCCACCTCTGAAAGTACCACCAATCCATGCTCTGACCATTCAGACTAGGTAATAGGATACTCAGGCACAGGCAGGACATTCTTAGCCACAGCACAGCAGCCTGGGTTAATTTGCACAGAATATCTTATTCCTATGTCTGTCTTATGTAACACTTTCTTTCTGGCGAATATAAGACTCCTCAAGCAATAACAAGTTGCATTTATACTGCCTTATGAACATGAACTCACATAAATCATATTCATTAGTACCTCTTCCCTTCAGAGGTCCCTTTCCCAGGTGACTGGTGTGCCTCCAGCCTGGCTCCCAACCTCTGCCTCGACTCCATTATTGGTATAATTGTACTTGGCTCTCCCTGGGGAAGCCCACCTGCCTGATCCTTTCCCCCACTCTTCCCTGATTTTCACACCAATTTAGCTGAGGCCCAGGACCCCCTGCTGCCTGCTCTGACAACCCCCCCCCCCAACTCACCTAAGTGTCTCTCTCCTATTGTAGTCACTCTTGTGCTTCGCAGAGCAGACTAAGCTCCTCTGTCCTGGCTGAGCACCAAAGCTCTTACCTCTTCTCCAGCCCCCAAATCTCTGTTTTTCTCCCACCCTCCCGTCTTTCCCATAAATATCAGCAATCTTATAGAATGAATAAATATGGACTAGCACAGTGCTGCAGTTAGGAGCGCAGGCGTGGTGGTCTCTCATGTGGCTACCAGAGTACTTTAAAAGAACAACCTCCAGTCCCTGAATATTTTAACTAGGGGACAATTTTTAAAAATTCTCTCGGCTTCAGTTTTCTAACTTATAAAATGGAATTAATAATAGTTATAGCTTCAAAGAGAATCTGGGAGAGGGCTGGGGTGTGGCTCAGTGGTAGAGCATTTGCTTTACATGCAGAAGCCCTGTGTTCCATCCTGAGCACTGAAAAAAAAAAGTTGTGAGGATCAAATGAGAAAATAAATGAATCAATGTAAAGTATTTACCATAGGGCTTAACATGGTCGGCAGACATATATGATAGTTTTCATTTGCAGGCTGTATTGTCTCATAGACTTGCCCTATAGGCTTGCTGTTTGATCTCTGTGACAAGAAGAGTGAAAATGTTCATATTTTTGGCCACATTTCTAAACTATTTAATATTTGAAATGTTACAGTTTATGCAGCATGTTTGATTTACTTTCAACTAGGGCTTTTAGTATGGTTGTTACTTCTTTAAGAGCTTGAGAAGATAACATTGTTTCCCCAACACAACCCACACAGTGTCATCTTTCTACATAAGCTGAAAATTCTTAATAAATAAGTATTTATCAATTTTCATTTTATTTACGGCAGGAACCATGTTTTGTAATTATCATCCCCATTTCAAAGATGGGGAAAGGAAGGCATTGAAAATAAAGGCAATTTGCGCAAAGTCACAGAATGACTAAGTGGGGGAAGATAAGGGGTAAGCCCAGTTCTAGTTTGCTCTTTGTGCAATTTTGTATCAATATTTTAAAAAATGCACTAAAAAACCTAATCAGAATCTTCTGAATAGTAATCATGTGCTGAAAGATGGTGTATTCTTTTTGCATAAAAGATTTTCTGCATTACAGCAGGGGGCCTTACCCTGATGTGTCAGGAGGAAGAAGAAAATTCATTTCTTACACCAGGCTGTCAGCTGCCCTTTATGATTGGACCATATACCATTAGACAATCACAAACAGTGACAAGAGCTTTTGCTCTGTAGCGATTCTCATGTTTGAATTGGTTTGCTGAAATGCTGTACTCTGCTGCATTACTAGAAAACACTACAAAGAACAGATGTGCAGTACCATGCAATATTTATCATCTAGATGTTTAATCTGGGTGTTTTAAATACTACTCCCATTTTGTTACAGCGTATTAGATATTTGAAGTGTTTTGTTAAGATCCATGTAAAAAATACAGTAAGTGATATATTTTTATGGATTAAGTCCTTCATTGTTGACATAATCACATCCTGAAAGTGACTAAAAATAAAAATCTCTCAATTTTCCTTCCCCAGATTACATACATAATTTTGATTGTGTGTTTGTAGCAATTTTACCAGAGTAAATTCACATCTTCTGCAGCTGGTATAATTCTTATACCTACCTTAGGGAAGACTTCCCCTACAGCAGTACCGAAGATATGTGCTCTTATATTAACTCCCAGTAGATTACAAAAAGTAATCAGAATCAAATGGAAGATATACTCTCCATTATATATTTTCAGACTTGAAGTAGTATTTTTTCCTGCATACTAAAGCAAGTAGGGACCTTTTAAATTATCTCTGGTCCCTTTATAACTCCTTGAGTAAGTGTATTGCAAATAAGCACATTTATCATTGAAGACTGGTTAGTAAAGAATATGGTATTTATTCAGACGGTTCAGAGACACAACATTTGAAGGGTTTTAAGATTGCTTATTTGGTTTAGAGCCATATTCACTTCTTGACCACGATATTGTTACGTGATGAAAGTTAGAAAGCTTACCATCTTGCTGATCTCTGTCATAGCCAATGAAAATTTTAATTTCAAAGAATTAAAATGTAGGGGTAGGCAATATGAATTTTAATAATGAGTTTCATGTTTAAATTATAAGAAAATTTAATAGAATATATATTCCTAAGGTTAATTTTAAAGACACTGCATTTCTTGAGTCAACATGAATGCTATGAAGAGATTTCAGGATGAAAAATTAGTACAGAACAAAGCCCACTGTGGAGAATCACTAAGTACCAGCTATGATAATAACCTATTACAAGGCACCTGGTTATAGCATGGATTTGATCATGGAGGTCAAATCGTGTTCTCTGTGTACATAGTGATGTGTGGAGCATCTCTTTTCTTATAACTTTGAAAGCATACTGTAGGGGGTTCTGTGTGTCCTCTGGCTCCTGCATAATAACAGGATTCTATAGAGTAAGGCCATTAAGACATTTATGAATTCATCAATGGTGACTTAGCTGGGAGATTGCAAAATGCTCGTGGATGGAAAATTTGTGCTTACATATTCATTTATTTAGGATTTTACCCTTACTGCCAAAAGGATACGGGGCAGCTTTCATACTTAGAGCAATGAAGTAAATATATTAAAACAAATATTAGCCTTTTAGACAAACATTTTCTCATTAGTCTTTTCTCCGTGAAGAGAATGAGGTTAAAAATGGTTTGAAGTTTCTTAAGTCATTATGTTCTGTGGCTTTTCTAAAATTAGAGTGCCAAGTTTTCAGTAACTGTGTTTGTATTTACATAATTTTATTAATTTTTATTACAGTTCAAAGCATACAACCATTTTACCAATTGCCTTCTTATAATTAGAATGTTATATCTTCACTTTGTTTTGGCTCTCAGTGAATACAGTAGCATCACATTTCATTAGAAAATACAGAACAGTATTTCCTGATGTAATCAGACAAGTGTATTTGGTGTTTAACATGATTTTCGTCTTCATTAGAGAGAGGTATGAAACTTATGAGTCTCCTTTATCACTTTGAAAATTCTTCTGCCTTGAATGAAAATCTCTTTGCAATCTTATTGTTCTTGTTTGATTTTGTGAGGCAGCCTGTCATTTGGATTAGTGAATATAGCAAATTATCTTGGTTTGTCTGATGGAAGAATGCAAGGGTTTGTGCGTGTGTGAGTGTGTGTGTAAATGTGTAAGCTATAAAGTGTGCTTGGAAAGGAAACATAAAAATAACTCTTTAGCTCATTCTGAGAAAGTTTTTGTTTTTGGACCTGTCCATTTGACTGGGACCTTTTCCTTTTTCTTGAGAATGAACCGATTTGGTCAGTGCATACCTGGTTACCTAGGTTCTTTTTGTGAAGATGGATGGTAGTCTAGTGTTAAATGGTTGAACATTATTATTATTGGACAATCTATTATTCAAGGGAGTTGGAGAAGCAGAGTCTTTAATAGCCATTTTTGTCACTATATATACTTCTACTAAAATAGGGATTACTTATTTATCTTATTAAACTCTAGGAATAACATTAGAAGTAGGATTTTGAAGCATGTTAGCTTTTTATTTTCCCCTTAAAACTTAATCACATTGGTCACCACCTTTCCCTTTTAATTGGCAAAATATGGGCAGTTTTTATTTGGCTTCTTATTCCTCTTTATTTTCTATGGGAAAAATATCACTAGAAATCATGTTGACTATAAATTTTATAGGATTAAGTACTAATTGTGACCATTTAAATAAATTGGTCTTTGGAAGTATATAGGGATTGAAAATGTTATATAAAATTGCTTCTGATATTATAGACCTTATAATCAGATTTTCCTCATCAGTAGCAAGGTCACATGACAAAGCATGAACTTAATTCTTAGTTCAGTGGAACAGATAGATATCAGGGAACTTTTGAAACTGCCTCAGAAATTTGGTATGATAGGATAAAATATCATGTTCTTTTCTTGTGTTTTAGAAAAGCCAAAGAACAGAATGACTTAAACTTCAAATCATTTTTAACCTTTGTCATGTGTCTTTTAAATGTATCATTTATTTTGCTGTTCATTTTCTTAAGGGATTAAATTAATTTGCAAAAGAATGAAAAAATACAAAATATTTAAAAATAGGATTAAAGAAAATAGAAATTAGAAACAAGAGTCAAGATCAGAAACAAAATAGGACACAGTTGCAATATCTGTGTTTAAGTGAAAAGGGAGAATTGGCTAATTGTTAACGACAAGGAAACACTCTATCTGGGGCACATAAAACTTTTCTTAGCACATAGCTCTGAAGAGAATATCCCTCATAGGGGTGCATATAAGACAGCCCCGAATGGTACCCTTAACAATATTCCTATAGTCAATGAAATAAAGGATTTCCCAAAACAAGGACTCATCCTCCTGCCCCAATTAATATGAAACCTGAGGACAGACTGAAAAATATTCCAGAATAAGTAGTTCCATAAGGGGTAATAAGACTTTTGATGCCCACCTTGGTCTCTCTGGAGGAACAGTTAGCTAGCAAGTCCTTCAGTGGATTCTCTCATGGACTGTAGGCAGTGTGAGGCTGTCTTCCCTGATGGGTGTTCTGCATTGTTACTGAGGTTATGAGTGCTCACTGTGCTTTGGGTGCCCATCTCATACCTATAGTCCCTTTATGAGCAAGGAGTTACTCGTATAAACATTCCCTGATTTGTCATGTGACCTTGCTACTAAGCACCACAGCCAGAGCTGGACCTGGGATTCATAACAGAATCCCGTTGTGAATTTCTTAGTTTAGCATTTGAGGCAGCATGAAAAGAAGTTCTTTCTTCATGGCTGTTACAAACTATCAAGGACTAATACTACTCAAGTGGCATCTTTGCTCTTAAAGTTGACTTGAAATATGTAAAAAGAGGTAGAAAGCAAAAGAGTGGTCTTAAACGAGGAGATTTCTGAAAGAAGACAGCTGAAGCTGTGGGGTGGAGAGAAAGAGAGAAGGAAAGGGAAACCAAGGCACGTGAATAGCAGACACCTGACCCTGTTGCGGGCTTTTGGCATCGCGGTGGTGTAGTAAGTGATGCTTAGCGATTTCTCCTGTCTTTTGCGCTGCCTTGTTTAGGCATCTTTATAAAATAGCTCATTGCACAAGGTAATCTGCATATTTTTGTTCTTTGCAACTGAAACGAGCCAAACACAAGCGTCTGCCCAAAGAATCTGGAGATTGAGTGAGAGGAGTTTATTATTCTTTTATAGAAAGTAAAGATTCTGACAGCATTCTTACCAGGATGAATCACCATGTATGCATATTCTCATTGCTGTCAGGAATTACTCTTCCTGGAGTAATTACAAGTAACACCAATTTAGATTATTGAGGTTTATATTCTTGTTAAATCCATAGAAGCATCTAAGAATTATACAGAGGCCTTATAGTATATTTATTCCAATAATAACTCTAGGATTAAAAATATAAAACACCTTAAAAACTGTTCAAATGTTAAAGAATAGTACAACTTGGAGGATAAGTTCTATGATTTAGCATGTTGTGGGGCTGACATATTTGATCATAATCTGAAGAACAAATATCTTGGCTGCTTTTACTGTATTAGGTTTGTGTTTTAGAGAAACAATGTCATAGTGCAATTACCCATCCATTTACAATGGGAGGCACATGGAATCTGGGGCTTTGCATCTGTCTTATTGTCTCTTCCTACTGTAAAATTAGAATACTGAGTTACAGTGAGATAATTCTAATGAAGCAAAGCATATTCACCCCTCAGCTCCTCAAAGAGCACTCTGCTAATGTGGTTTCCTTTCCTTAACGATTCAGCCCAAATCGGTGATGACCTTTCTAATGAAACATAAAACCTACAATATGCAACCTTACTAATATATTCTAATGCAATTAGGTCACACAAAAGGCTTGTTAGGTTTGTAATGTCTATTTCCACCTTTACCAGAACGTCTGGTTAAATCAGAAGTGTGTCATTCCTCACCGCTTCACTGTCGTTCTACGTCAAATAAAGGTTTAAAAAAATATAACTTTTTCTGCACATTATCACTATAAAGCACAGTGTTTAATGGTCAAAAATTATGAAAGACACTTAAGAGTAATGAAGTTTACATCTTAGTAATATCTCAGTTATATATGATCAGATTGATTTTTAAAAATATTTATTTATTTATTTTGGTACTGGGGATTGAACTCAAGGGCATTCTACATCCAAGTTACACCCCAACCCTATTTTATTTTTTATTTTGAAACAGGGTATCAGTTGCTGAGGGTCTCGAGAAGTTGCTGAGGCTGGCCTTGAACCAGCAATCTTCCTTTCTCAACTTCCCAAGTACTGGGATTTCAGGCATGCACTACCACACCCAGCATCAGATTGATATTTATTTATTTATTTACTTACTTATTTACTTACTTATTTTGTGTTACTGGGGATTGAACCCAGGGGCATGCCACACTCCCAGCCCTATTTTTTATTCTTTGTTTTGAAACAGGGTCTCACTAAGTTGCGGAGGGCCTCACTAAGTAGCTGTTGTAGGCCTGCGATTCTCCTGTCTCAGCCTCCCAAGTACTGGGATTACAAATATGCACCACCACACCTGGCTCAGATTGATATTTTTAAACTATTATATATAATATATATTCTTTGAGAGACTTAGTTTTATAAATATATTCACTACTTTAACATTTACTAGTGTTTTGTAGCTGTATTTATTAAGTGATTTCCTCATTAGGAATAATTATCTATTTAGAACTTACAGGGATGTCACCTTTCTAAGTAGGCATTTGCATTGATCAGTGTTCTGTAATGGCTAGAAACAGGCTGCTTGTTGAAACTAACGTTTCAGAGTTGCACCTGGTTCATTTGAAAATACATTAACCATTTGCCTCCTATAGGATTGCCTTAAATATGTGAATAAAAAAAAACACCCAATGACCTCTTAATGTAGACATACTATTTTGCATGAATAAATATGGGGAGAAGAGAATCAAAGCCCCTTAAACTGCAAGCATCCCATTTTCTTCTCTTATCTGCCCGCACATGGAAGTTTCTGGAGCTGCCTCCACAGCAACCTGCCTGGCCAATGGTGTTCTAGAGATAGGAGGTTGCTTACTTTCCATGTGGAATTTATGTAACACAGATAACTGTCTGCCAGGAACTAAACTGAGCCCACAAAAGTTATTGAAGGTGTGAGATTAGATCCTGCCTGGTGGAAGAGGGATCCCAGAGGGGATTCCGCGGGAGCCCGCTCTGCTGAGACGGCGCACATGGCCAGGCTTCTTGGCGGGGAAGTCTGGCTGGCGTCCCTGCAGTCGGCCACCACCGGGCGGATGTTGCTGCGGGCACATCTGAATCTCTTAATGTACTGAAGAAGAAAGGGGGTGAGGACAGCAGGGAAGGGAAACCAGGGGGGAAATGTATAAAAAATTCACCACTTATATTAGCTGGGTCTCTTGCCATAAAAACTAACAATTTCATCTGAATATGAATCCAGGGGCTCCTCTGCAAGTGCCTGGAGGGATTGCATCATGTAATCTACAAGGTAATTATTAAAAATGCATACATCGTGTACGGATGAAAAAGATTAAAAAAGAGGAAACTTGTCTCTAGAAAAAACATTAAAAGGTCTGCATATGTCAATGAATTAGAGTCTGTTTGCTTCTAACAGCTGCTATTTTGGGAATTCCTCTGAGGATGTTTAAAGAGCAAGTTTTGTATATTGAGGTGGCTGCTCCATTGTTGTGGACAGTTGAAACCAGAGTAGGCTATTGAGGGGAGCTAACGGTTTTGGCACTGGGTTTGGGTGTTAAGTATCAACTAACATGTTTATGCCCGCCCTTCAGATGTCCACATACAAAGACCCCTTTCTCTCCCTTCTGGCAGGAATCCAGGCCAATCTTGGAATGCTTAGTCCCCCGCCCATCATTAAGGGCCCTGTGTTAATCGTGGGGCTTCATCTCAGAAGCACCCTGGAAGGGAATGCTCACTGACCCACGATGTCCACATTTCCGCCTCTGTGGCAGTCACATGTGCATGAACATGGGGTTCTGAAGCAGAACTAAGAAACAATCAAACTCAAAGTCCACATGAAACTACCTACAGGTTTAATATTTTAGCCACGCTGGTAGACAGGTCATTGGGTTGTTGCCATCTTAAAAAAAAATCTGTGTTATATTTGAGGCCAATTATATATATGCATATAGACATAGAGATGAGGTTCTTCCTCATTCTTTCTATGGAGAACACAGATACTATGTACCTTATTCAGTAGGAAGTCTTAGTCTGCTAAAATGATGTTGGCCTGATCTAAAATAATATGTTCATATTGGGTTTTGATAAATAGCACGATAAGCAGGCAGGCAGAGGAAATATTCATCTTTTCCTGTAGCTGGAAGCTGAGTACAGTGACTCTGTTGGTACAACTGAAAAACATTTTACTTTCTTTTGTGATCTATCTGGCATTAAAATTATCTCGATGTTCTGTAGGCTTTGTTGAGACTGAATATTTTAATGAGCGCATATTTATAAATTTATTAAAATAAAACCCACCACTGTCAAAGAAGAAATTTGGATTGTTTCACTAGTGAACAATTTTAGAGTGCTTTTTTTTTGTGGTACTATGGATTAAACCCAGGGACATTCTACCTCTGAGCTACACCCTCAGCCCTATTTTATTATTTATTTTGAAACAGGACCTCACTAAGTTCCTGAGTCTGGCCACCAACCTGAGATCCTCCTGTCTTAGCCTCCCAAGTACTGGGATTACAAGGATGCGCCACCACGCCCAACCTGCTTTTTTTTTTTTTAAACAACAACAACAACAACAACAAAACAACAACAAAAGGAACAAATAATTTCTTTTGTGAATATTGCAAGTTGAGCATCTTCTACTCATTATTGGAGAAAGTGTTAAACATGGTCTCAGATCTAAATTATTAGGGTTTTTAATTTTACATAAATGATTACTTATTTGCTTAAAATTGTGACGTATTTAGGTTACATATATACTATTATAGCTTTCTCCTGTGCTTAATATATTTGTTTTATGACTCAAAAATGAGTCTTGAGTCCTTAGAAAAACAGAAAAATTTTCCCCTACATGCTGATGATTTTGCATATTTATGATGTCCAATTTTCATTTTTTCCTCCAAGGTATTAGAAAAGAACAATGAGAAGTAGGGTAATTTACTGATTTCTTTAAAAAACAAAACCTCATACATTAGTTTTATTTACTACTTCCTCAGCCATATTGCCAGTGCAATGTCTTTTTCAGTCTGGCATCAGCATGATTCTTCACTTTCAGACTGGAATGGTGGCTTTAAAGGTCTTTAGTGACAAGGCCTGAGCTCCTGACTAGGTAGGCCACCTTTCTTCTCAGTGCTGTATGCCAGACACATAGATAGCACTCAACAGATAGTTTTTGAGTGGGTGATGGGATAAAGACCTTTGCGGTTTATGTGGGAGGGAACATTGTGCCCTCCCATTTCTCTGTGTGCAGAAACCGCAGCATGGGACAGGCCTACAGCCTATGTCGTAGCCTGGAGAGGTCCCTCAGGCTTCGTAGAATGGGGCCTTTGCTTCCCTGGTTCTGAGTGCCCAGAGACCAGATCACTGTGGTTCCTTGTACCACTGCTGAGAACAATCAAACTCACCAAGCTTCATATCCTTGTTATCTTTGTGGAGCATAAGTAATCTCTGCTGGAGGGGGTGAGAGGACAGGGGAGGGAGAGAAGGGCAGCATTTCCAATGCTGTCTTCCTCATTCAGCTCCGTTTCTCCTCCTTGACCCCACATCCCATGGACTCTCTAACCCTTGACGTTCTCCTCCACTTTGTCAGTTACTCCTGTATCTACTGCTTCGTTCCCTGCTGTTGTCATAGGTCATGTCATCCTTTAGCTTATGTTCCATGGAACTGCTCCAATTCTGGTATTTCAACATCCCAAGATCCATAATTTTTTCTCTTCTCACTCCCTATATCTCTTCCACAATCTAATCAAGAGCTCTAGACTCTTGGACTTTGTACCTTCTAACTTCTCTTTCTCTTCTAATTAGCTTCTTTCTTTTCTTTTTTTGTGATACTGGAGATTGAACCCAGGGGCGTTTATCTCTGAGCTATACACTCAGTCCTATTTTATTTTTACTTTGAAACAGGGTCTTGCTAAATTGCTAAGGGTCTTGCTAAGTTGCTGAGGCTGGTCTCAAACTTGTGATACTCCTGGCTCAGCCTCCCAAGCACTGGGATTACAGGCATGTGCCACCACACCCGGCCTTTACTCAGGTTTTGTATACCATCCTTTAAATTTTTCTCTTGCTGACAACCTCTACCCACTCGTACCATGGTTCTACACACTTGCAGAACCCTAACCTTGGTTTGATCTAGCTTTTGTGTCCTCTAACACTGTGTCAGGCTGCCATGCCCTGCTAGGAAAAGACCATTTGTCAAGCCAGAATTTGGTAGTCAATCCTGACAGTTCTTTGTTACCTCCCCTCCTTACTATGTCTGTCCTTTTTACCTAAAATCATCTTAAAGTTTTCCTCTCCTCATTTCCCCCACTGTCACCTCCTTGGATCAGGCAACTATTATTACCTTTTACTGACATAATTGCACTCAGTTTCTAAATGGTCTCGCTGTTTTCATTCTCATCCTCCTGCTATTTCAGACTCCACACTGAAGCCATAATACTCTCTCACTTTGCAGTACTGGGCATCGAACCCAGGGGCGCTTTTCTACTAAGTTATATCCCCAGCCCTTTTTATTTTTTATTTTGAGGCAGGGTCTTGTTCAGTTGCTCAGACTGGTCTTGAACTTGCAATGCTCCTGCCTCAGCCTCCTGAGTCATTGGGATTATACCATAATTTTCTTTACACATTTCAAACCTCTTCTGACACCATTTAGTGTCTCCTTTTTGGTTTATGAAAGAATCTGAACTTTTAAAGTCCTTTATGTTTCCTATTTTCTCTTTAGCTTCCACATATGAGAGAAAGCATACAACCCTTGACTTTCTGCATCTGGCTGCTCTCATTTAACATACTATTCTCTAGTTCCATCCATTTTCCTGCAAATGATATAATTTTGTGTGGCAGTTTAGTGTCTGGTTTCTTCAGTGCATGTACAAGTGATGAAAGTCACCTGTGATCTTCTGACATTTTCTTAGCTTTGATTCACCTTTATCTCTCTTTCTAGATAATTCTGTTGATCAACTCTCTGTTGTTAACACACACCTGCTCTGGTGGAAAAGCGTCTGAACTTGTCTAGGTTGTGTTACGCTGGTTCTCTCCTTCCTTGTTCACCTTGGCTTTTCTGTTGGATTCTCTGCCTTCTAGCTTGTTCCACAAACTACTCACCAATTTGTAGCCTCTTACTTTTTCTTCTGTAATGTCTGCCCTTGAGAATTCCATTCTCCTCCATAATTTCCCCTGAGCCTCATGAAAGGAAAGACTCTTTCTTTGTCATTCTTTCTCATGCAATATCTAGGTCACGGTTGGTGCGCAGAAATATTCCTTGACTTGAACTTATGCTATGCAGATGATTCTAAAAACTCTGACATTTATCCACATTTACTCCCAATAACATTATTCATTTTCTGTGCATTTCAAATTACAATAAAGACACTAACATTAAGCACTCCTTGTGGGTTAGCCAGTCTGCTAGAGGAGTTAAATACATTATTTCTACTCTACACAAAAATCCTCCAAAGTCCACATTATTATTGTCTTAGTCAGATTTTTGTTGCTGAGACCAAACTACCTGACAAGAATGTTAGAGAGGAAAGGCTTATTTGGCTCATGGTTTCAGAAGTTCAGTGCATGGTTGGATGGCCGCAAGGTAGAAACGTCATGGAGGCAGGGCATGGTAGAGGATGGTTGCTCAGCTCATGGCAGCTGGAAGAGAGCAGGGTGGAGGTGAAGGGGCCAGGGCAGATTCAGTCCTTAAGGCCACCCCCAGCTACCTATGTCCTCCAGCTTTGCCCCACCTCTGAACCTTGCTGCATTGGAGACCATGCTTCAACACATGAGCTTTTGGGGGACACTCCAATTCTAAACCGTAACAATTATCAATACCTAACATAGGAGAAAACTGACATCCATCTGGTCTGGGTGTCTGGTAGGCATGTCAAACTTAGCATTGCCAAAAAAGAACTCTTTCTCCATACCTGCTTGATATCTCCCCCAACTCAGAAAGGAGCACCCCATTCATCCAGTCATTTCCCTATTCACTGCCTTTCTTTCCCACATCTATTCATATGTGTGTCCAGTTGACTATATAAATATGGCCAATCTGTTTTGCTTTTCATTTCCAGCACCGACCCTAGTCCAGGCCATCATCTTTTCTGTACCAGTAGAAGAGCCTTCTGCTAGACTCCCTGGCTTTCCTTGAGCTGCCTGCACTCCATCCTCCACCTGGCAGATGGCACCTCCATCCTCCAGGGCTTTAAACATGTGGGTCAGATCACTTGACACGAGTGACTGCAGCCTGCTTTGATTTGATAGTGTTGGCAATGTGGCTGCACTGTTTGAAAATTTAAGTTAGTTAAAAAGATAAAGTGAAGATTGATTCATTTATGAAGGGATTGGCATCAAATCCACAAGTAAGCCTAAGTGATTATTTTGGTAGAGAATTCCATGCTTTATAGTATTCCTTTAAGTAGCAGGCATTTAAAATATTAACTAGTTTACCAAAATTTATTTGCATAATACTTAAAAATTTTTTAATTTTATTGGTGCATTGTAATTATACATCATAGTGAGGCTCAAAGTGATACAAACATAATGCACACAGCACTTGGTTATAGTTTATACAACACTTAAAGAATGTATTGACTGCATAATGCAAAAAAATTCATACCCACATATGGATAATTTATGCTGCTTAAATTTTATTATCCTATTCAAACAAGAACAAAATATCTTTTGTAGTATTTGTGTTGTCTATAATTCATATTTGTATTGCCTATAGTTTTGACTTTTTATTGAAATCTAACTAATGGAAGGACAAGTAACCAAAGAGAGAGGCAAGGAAACCAAAGGAGCTGTCATTCATTTCCATGATTCAGCTGTGTGTGTGTGTGTGTGTGTGTGTGTGTGTGTGTGTGTGTCGCATGCGCATGTTATGTGGTACTGGGGATTGAACCTGGGGCATTCTAACTCCAAGCTACACCCCCAGCACTTTTCAGTTTTTGTTTTTGTTTTGAAACAGGGTCTTGCTAGGTTGCTGAGAGTCTTGCTACACTGCTGAGGCTGTCCTCAAATCTGTGATCTTGCCTGGCGTGGTGGCGCACGCTTATAATCCCAGTACTTTGGGAGGTGGAGACTGGAGGATCCGGGTTCGTGGCCAGCCTCAGCTCTCTCTCTCTCTCTCTCTCTCTCTTTCTCCCCCCCATCTCGCTCTCTCTCTCTCTTTCTCTCTCTACCTAGTGAGGCCCTCTGCAACTTCGTGAGACCCGGTTTCAAAATAAAGTATAAAAAAATAGGGCCGGGGGCGTAGCGCGGAGGCAGAACGCCCTTGGGTTCAATCCCCGGTACCGCAAAAAAAAAAAAAAAAAAAAAATCTGTGATCTTCCTGTCTCAGCCTCCCAAGTACTGGGATTACAAGCATGCACCACCACACCCGGCTTGTGATTCTGCCTTTTAAGCCACAACTATGCATTCAGGGTCAGATTAAACAGTGCTGGCTGTGAACTCATAGATGACACCTTCTCTGGTTGTTCCTGGACTCAGCTACACTATCCAGGAAGAGGAGGCTTGGATACTTAGTATAAATCCTGCCTATTTTCTCTTATGTTTATATCTTTAAGAACATATTTCTAATAAAATCTAGTTATTTTGTATTAGAAAATATGGTTTTTAATAACAGTCTGTGATTTATCAGTAACGCAAATACTCATCTCTCTTTTAATTAGTGGAGACAAGTCACAAGCTGAGAATTATGAAGTGTCAATGTTTACTTAATTGGGGCAATTTTCACTTAATTGAAAAATATTTACCAGTACTATTTGTTAAATGATATGAACTTGTTCTTATGGAAGAACAAAGGTAGAAAATGATTAAGCTAATCCAACACGAAAGTGTTTCTTGAGATTCTTTTTGGCTTGTGTTTTTGTCTTGAAGTCTGTGACAAATCTCTGTATGTTTAAGAACTTTAAAAAAATTCATCTTAAAATTACTGACTTTGGTGGAGAATCTATGCCTTAGAAGATCTCTTTGTTGGCTATTTAAAAATAATATAGTGATTATTCAGGTATTAAAAGGATCATATATATATATTTTTTTTGCGGTACCGGGGATTGAACGCAGGGGCGTTCTACCTCTGCGCTACACCCCCGGCCCTATTTTTTTATGCTTTATTTTTGAAACCGGGTCTCACGAAGTTGCGGAGGGCCTCACTAGGTAGAGAGAGAGAGAGGGAGGAGAGAGATCGATCGATCGATTGTGTGCATGCGCATGCGCGCTGAGGTTGGCTGCGAACCCGGATCCTCCGGTCTCCGCCTCCCAAAGTACTGGGATTACAAGCGTGCGCCACCACGCCCGGCAGAATCATATTTTAAAATACCATTCACATTAATGGAAACAAATTAAAAATATGGGGAAATTACAACCCAGATCTCTATCAGAAGATTATAATTCAGAAATTCAAGGTCATAGTCTTTATTTTGCTTAAGTTTTTCTCCTTTATTCCCCACTTTCCCCTCCATCTCCCCTCCCTCCCTCCCTCCCTCCCTCCCTTCCTTCCTTCCTTCCTTCCTTCCTTCCTTCCTTCCTTCCTTCTTTCCTTCCTTCCATTTTGGGTCTTTCTTCCTCTTCTCAGCTCTTATGCCCAAGTGTTACAACCTAGATGATCTCTTTTTCTTCCTCTGAATGAGATTTATCATCACTGACCAGTTCCTCTACCTCCTGGGCTTCAGCTCTGCCCATGACAATAACAAGTAGATTCACGTCTCCAGGCTTCTCCTGTCCTCAAAGCTTGGTCTTTACTTCTAGCAGTACCACAAACTCAACATGTCCCAGAGTGAACTTACTAATGTCCTTAACCAAACTCTTCCTAGAAACAGTGTCATCGTGCACCCTGATCTCTGCTCACCCTCCACCCGGTGTTCCCAGGCCCACCAAACCCTGTTAACACTGCCTCTAAGTGACTTTTTGTTCTATTTTCTTCTATGCAGACCCACATTCACGAGGGAAACCCTCGTCAGCTCTTGCCTGTGCTTCAGCAACAGACTCTTTACAGGTGCTCTAGCCTCCAGTGTCCTTGGACCACAGTCCATCCTGCATACTGCCGCCAGAGTGATATTTCTGTAACTCGAATCCGATTGTTTTATTTCTGTGATTTGCAACCTTTGATGTTCACACGCTACCAAGTATGAACTCCATTGCAGGACATATAAAGTCTTGTAATGGACCTTTCCATCCTTGTGTGTTAGCAGTATGGACAGTGTTGTGTAGTGGTTAGAACCTGTGTGCTCATGTCTGGCTATCTGGGTTTCTGCATTAGTGTTGCCCATGTTGTGCAGGTTATTCACCTTTTCTAAACATCAGTTTTTTCATCTGTAAAATTTGGATCATTTTGAAAGTTATTTTGAGGATTAAGTGAGCTATCAAGTATTTAGAAGAGTGTGTTAGCTACATATGTTTAATAAATAAATAAAGGAATGCACTGTAGGCATATGGAATTTCTCCAAACAGGCCACATATTGTCTGTTCTCTGGAAATTTGCACATGGGCAGCAGCTCAAATGTCCTATCTCTGGTGAAAATTTTCTCTGAGACAGACTAAATGTATAACTCCCTTCTCTGTGTTGCAGTGGGACTTTTGTACAAAACCTTTATTATAGCCCCTGTCGAATTGTTTGGCAATTGTTTTTATATGTATATCCTCAAACAGACTGTCGGAGTGGATGGTCTTATTCATCTTTTCATTTCCCTCAGTGCCTATCACATAAGAAGTGCTCAACAATCATTTGTTAAAGGAGTGGATTAATTATGGCATTCTTTTTTTTCTTAGCCTCATGTCATCTCAGTACCATAAAAGATGATTTTTTTTTCTGGAAGACAGTAGTATTCCAAAGGGAGATTTAATAATTTTGTGACTTGAAAAAACAACACATAGTTTGTTTAGGGGGCACATTTTTTTCTTCCTTCTCTGAGAACATCTATCCTGTTGATGTGAGCAAAATGAATACAGTGCTACCTTGATTAAAATTAGTGTAGATTAGGCCCCATTTGATTTCATTTGGAAAATATGAAATATCTAGACAAAAAACCTTAATTCTTTTTCTTCTCTTATGCTACTCTGAGGATGCACTGTTGTCTTTTTATACTAAAAGTTGTTGATTACCAGGGAAGTTGTTCTGTACCACAGTTAGGTATTGTGAGGATTTTGAGTCTAGTCTTGCAAATATCATCAGCACTGCTGAACTGGAGCAGAGTGTCAAGCAGGTGACGTGTGGGTTTGGAGCCTGTGCCCCTTCCCCAGCCCTCCCCCAGCATCCCCTGCTTTTCACAATGGCCTCTGCTTGCCCCTGCCCAGACTGCCAGCCATCCTCTCCTGTTCCATGTCTTTCCTCACCGCTACTGTCCATGAAGCTTAGTGATTACCACGCTCAATCTGAGCTGTAACTGGGTTCTTCTGGTCTCATCTTGGTGAACGGTCTGCACCATAGCACCCAGGAGCTAAGGCTTTGGCCATAGGAGAAGTCTGCTTCAGTGCTGGCAATACCATTCACCTTCACTGAGGTGGAACAGGTCAGTAGGCTAACTATGGCTGACAACAATGAAGTATTTCAAAATAGATAGTAGAGGGGATTTTGAATGTTCCCAATGCAAAGAAATGATATGTCTGGGGTGATGGATATGCTTATTACCGTGATCAGATCATTACATATTGCACACATGTATTGAAAAGTCATGGTGTACCCCATAAATGTGTACAATTATTATGTGTCAATAAAAAATAAAAATGTACTTAGAAAAATTGTTCAGGAGGCATTTTTATTAACAAAGATCCCATTTCAATCACTTAGCTAAGAGTGAAGGAGCCCTTGAGTATCAGTGCTCTCAGCTATCATTGGAGACCCACATGAGAAAGCAGTTCGTCTTTCATTCACTGTGGTATATTAAGGAGCATAGAGCCAGGCATGACGGTGTACACCTGTAATTCTAGCACTTGGGAAGCTGAGACAGGAGGATTACAGGTTCAAGGCTAGTCTCAGAAAGTTAGCAAGACCCTGTTTCAAAACAAAAAATAAAAAGGGCTGGAGGTATAGCTTGGAGGTAGAATGCCCCTGGGTTCAATCCCTAGTGCAAAAAAAAAAAAAAAAAAAAAAAAAAAGCAAAAAAGCACAGACTCTGAGGTCAGGAAGACCTGGGTATAGGTTTCTCCCACAAGGTCCTGTTGTGGTTGTAATTGCACAACTTCTCTCTGAGTTTCAGTTTCCAGCTGTAAAATGAGAATAGTGCCATCTACCTAGGGGGTGTTGTTGTTTTAAAGGCTAGACGAGATGATGCTGATCAGCTGCTTAGAAATGGGCCTGACGCAAGAAGCATATTGTCAATAACACACAAAACTCATATTATTTTTTACTTATTCAAATGTTAATTGAGGGCTAACTTCATCGTAGGCAATTTATTGCAGCTGAGTGTCTAGGTAATTGCATGTGTTTATTTATTCCAAACTTCTGTGGTAGTCAGCACTCAGACCCTTCAGACACTTTCTGTGAATAGTTTTCATCCTCTTGGTTAGATCAGCTCTCCTTGGGAAGGGAGTAAAGGATGTAAGTGGAAAAGGACAGGGCTGTAATTGGGACACAAAATTGATAACCTGTCCCAGGATGCAATGCGCCATCATGAAGATGATTTAGAGACTGTAGAATCTGCCAAAGTTAATCAAGGAGTATTAACGACTTTTTGAAATCCTTTGTGTTTGTGTGTGTGCGTGTGTGCGTGTGTGCCTGCGTGCGTGTGTGTGTGTGTAGGTGGGGGAGGAGGCCATTTGGTAGCTAAGTGTTCAGAGGCAGAAATGTGACAAGCCCATAATATTTAGCCTGGATTATCAACCTCAAAATATTGTGAGTTGGCTCTAGATTTGACTCTGATTTCCTTTCTTTTAAAAAAAAAATACAGTAATCGTCCAGAATGAAGAACAAATCTTCTCAACTTAGACCACAAACGGTGGCTGTTCAAAACATTGGAGTGCCTACTCAAATGAAAATGTAAAATTAGGGCCATTAACCTGCCACCTTTAAGTATTTTTTCCCTAAATAAAGGATATTTGGTAGCTGAAATCCCCTGGAAGAATATTTGCTCTGTTTCCTACACGAACTTAATTGTCCTATTCTGCTGTACATGTTTAATAGCACACATTACTTATATATTTGCAAGTAGAATCTTTTTGTGTCCCTTTCATAGACCTCTGATTAACTCTCAGTTGCTTGAAGACTGTAAGTCAGGGGGTCATTCAGGGACTCTGTCCCCCTCAAAAGACTGAACTGACTTCTCCAGGGGCAAATTGCCAAATTTCTTTTTTGGATGAAATTTCTTTAGTAGAGATTTTATTTGGCATGTTTAAGAAAAATTGCATTACCCTACCCCATTTATTTTACTACTTAGCCAATAAACATTCCTTCCTGAAATGGGCTCTAGTATAATTTTTGCTACATCCTTTTGCTCTTACAAGTATGATGGTCAAGCTGTATGCATTAAAGTTGATAGTAATGTTGATGGGATCAGATTAAGTATAAGTGCAATTTTTAATTTATCACAATCACTTCATTCAAGCTTAACTATATAATTAGATGGTTGTGACAAAATGCTTGATAGTATTATAAAAGACAAAAATCTTATGCCCTTGCACAAATAGTATTTAATGTGACAATCTAACGAAATACTGGATAATGAATTGATAACAAACATATCCAAATTTTCAGGTAGGATTTTTTTTAGATTAAGCAGTTTCATACTACATGCGATAAGTTGTATATAGATTGAATCTATTTTTAAATTATTAATATTTTAAGACACATTATCTAGAGCAATGCTCCTCAGTGTGCATTTGGATCACTGGAGGGCTTGTTAAAGCATTGCCAGCCTTCCCTTCCTTCTCTCCTTCCACCCCACAATTCCTCACCCTGAGATTTTGATTTAGTAAGTCTGTCTGCGTGGGGCTGAGGATTTGCATTTCTAGAAAGTTCCCAGGTGGGGCTGCTGCTGCTGGTTGAGGTTCACACTTTGAGGGTTATTGATCCAGACATTGTGGTATAAGAGAAAGAAGGGAATCTTAGGAAACAGGTTTTAGGACCTTTGGTTCCTCCCCATACAAGCTGGGTAACTGTGAATGAGTTTTCTTTGGGGAGAGCTATAGTTTTATTTACGAGGTAGAGATGAGAAAGCATATCCTGCCTATCTCCCATGGGTGGGAGGATCAAAGACCACATTCTGGGTAAATACAGGACACTATTAACCTTGACACAGAGTAGGGATTGCTGGATGGAACCACTGGGTCTCAAGCTATTATTTACAAAAGAGTACTTTGGATTAATTGAGAATACCTGTATTATAGAATGGGAATTCAAACCTCTCAGTTTTCTAAGAGTTATCTTAATTTTCATGCTGCATAAATGGTAATATTTGTAGAGAACTTCAGGACTCCAATACATAATCAGGTCAGAGGAGCTGATTACAAAGGCAAGAAATTAATCTTCTTTTAGTACTAATTATCATAGAAACTTGGTTCTGAGTCTGCATTTACTTAAGAAGACCCCCATCTTCTTCTCCTCCATCTTTTACTCATTCAGGAAGCACTGAGTGAGGACCCACTGTGTGTTGGACACTGAGCTAGGAAGTGTGGCTGTAGACATGTGTTCACTGTGCTTGCAGCCTGTTAAAACACATTTATAATTCAAAGTGATAACTGTTTCCAAAAAAGGAATGTGCTCAGCAGTGTGGGAACACAGAGGAGAGCAGACCTGATTCTGCCTGAAGGGGTCAGGGAAGTCTTCCAGTTAATGTTGTTGCTCTCTTTAAAAAGTGAATGTTAAAAAACAAGATGAACATACAGATATTGTTGAGTCGGTTCCAAAGTCCCAGCCAAACATATCACCCTCTTAATCCAAAAGAAAGTGGAGAGTTGAATAGAGGGGAAATGCAGTATTTATTTTAATACTTTTGTTGGTGCATTGCAATTATCCATCATAGTGAGGTTCAAAGTCATACAAGCATGCACACAGGTCTCGGTGTGTTTCCCTTCAGGTCCCATCCCGTTACCTACCCCTCCTGTATAAAAGTGAGATTGATAGTAATACTTTCATACATGGGCATAGCATAATTAAATGCAGTATTTATTTAAGGAAAACAAGCACCTTACAGCAATATAGGATTCCTTGCATTTTAAATACACTTGCTCCTGAACATTAAATAGGTTCGTTTGTTCATTCATTCATTCATTCATTCATTTGCTCGCTTACCTGTAAGCTCACTCACCCAGTCTCTATATTATTCCTTTGATCTAAGCATTTCAGAGGGTTTTCAAAGCACTTAAAACAAAATCTCAACTAAATGTTATGGCTGAGAAGGCTGCACACAATAGGGCGATAATACAGCCGTTGCCTCCCTCAGCTCTTGCCACTTTCTGCTAAGCTCTCTTGAACCATGCTGGTTGCCTCTTTGTTCCTCGATGGAACCACTACTATTATTTATATGAATGCCTTTGTATTTGCTATTTCTTCTGCCTGGCTCTGTGTGGTTAGCTCTTCTCATCCTTCTGTTCTCAATGTATACATCACCTCTTCCATTCCTTTCCTGTTAATGGAATCTGAGGTTTGTCCCACCTCACTCTCATAATCCTTTATTAGACCTGTCTGCCTGTTTCTTTGTAGCATCTCACAGGTTTTAATGATACATTGGTTTGCTACTTGTTTTGTCTTCACTGTCAACCAGGAGTCTTTGAAAAACAAAATTGTATATATATGTACACAAATACACACACACACACACACACACACAGACATATATTTGGTGGTGCTAAGGAGGGAACCCTTGCACATTCTAGGTAAGTGCTCTACCACAGAGCTACATCCCTAGCCAAAAACAAAACAAAAAAAGAAATTTTAAAGACCCATTTGTAGATGAATATGTATTTTTAGAACAGGAGTCAGGATTATTAGAAAAGTGCTTGTCAGTACCAGCTTTAGGTGAAGCTGAGACCTTTCCTGGCTGAACTGCACAATTAAGGGGAAGCTAAATGTCAAACAAGTGCTCTGCTTTCTGAGTAGTGAGTTTGGGGTTTCTGAGCTTCTTTCCTGTGACTTGGCTCCAGCAGGAGCAGAGGGGAGCGTGTACCAGAAACAGCCATGGCACCTGTTGTCACTCTTTGCCTTACTAGGCAACAACTGACTCTCCTGTAAGGGTTGCCACTATAGATTTGGAAAAACTATTCTGAAGAGATCATGAGGATTCTACTTAGATTGAGACTCCTCGCTCATGTTAGCCACCTAGCAAGGATTTATTGGATACCCAGAATGCAGAGCATCAGAATAGATAGGTAGAGGTTTTGTGTTGCTTTAACAGAATACCTGATGCTAGGTAATGTATAAAGAAAAGAGGATTATTTGGCTCATGATTCTGGTAGCTGGAAATTACAAAAAAACATGGTGCCAGATTCAGATGGGGGGGGGCCCTGGGTGCATCATAACATGGCAGAGAAGCTAAAGAGAAGCAGCAGCAGGCAGAAAGGGGCATGTGTGTGAGTGAGGAAGCAAGAAACCAGGGAGGGCCCAGGCTCCTCTTTTAGAACAACAGCATTTGTGGGAACTAACCCAGTTCTGTAAGAATGACATTAATCTTTTCCAAATGGTCTGCCCCATGATCTAATCATCGTTCCCTAGACCCTACCTCTTAAATCCACCACCTCTCAATACCACCTTACTGGGAACCAAGCTTCCACACATGAACCTTTGGGGGACAGACCACATCTAAACCATTGTAGGATAGATTACATTTAATTCAACTCAATAAGTGGTTTGTTGTTGTTTCCTTTTGCAGTACTAGGAATGGAACCCAGGGACATTCTACCTCTGAATTACACCCCCAGCCCTTAGTATTTTTTATTTTTAATCAGGATCTTACTACATTGCTGAGGGTTTCACTAAGTTGCTGAGGCTGTCCTCAAACCTATGATCTTCCTGTAGTCCTGGTCTCTCAAGTACTGGGACTACAGGTGTGTGCCCTCACACCTGGCGCTGCCTCCTCCTCCTCCTTCTTCTTCTTCCTCGAGACAGGTGGATCATCAGTTCAAAGATAGTCTTAGCAACTTAGTACTTAGGGAGGCCCTCAGCAACTTAGTGAGACCCTGTTTCAAAATAAAAAAATAAAAATAGGGTTACGGTTGTAGATCAGAGGTAGAATGCCCTTGGGTTCCATCTCTCCCTCTTTCACACACACACAAACACACACACACACACACAACACACACACACACACACACACACACACACACACACACTCCAAAACAAAGCAAAACAAAAAACCCATCTTGTATTTAATTAATCTTGGAGGCAAAGAAAAGGAATAAAGGTCTTTGAAACAGTCCTTAAGATGCTTCTGGCTTAGTTGGGGAGCAGGAAATGCGGTGAGGTAACTATTAAATCAAAATGTGAAGCAACTTGTAATCATAACATGGAATCAGCAAATTAGACTATGTTTTAAGAGTAAATGTTATATATTTTTTATTTTTGGGCAGTACTGGGATAAATGTTATGTTCTTATAGACTTTCTGTATCCCTGCAGATGAGTAGCCATGGTTTTTACTATAAAAGAACTGGTGGCCTAAGCTAACACAGCCTTGTCTGGTAGAACTTTCTGCAATCAAGGACATGTTTTATAATCTGTGCTGTCCAGTAAAGTTGCCACTAACCACACATGACTTTTGATCCCTGGAACTGTGTCTAGGGAAGCTGAGGAAGCAAATTTTTAATTTATGTTATTAAATTAAATTTAAATACTCACATAAGACTAGTGGCTATTGTAGTAAACAGCTCAGGTCTAAGGAGAAGAATAGAATTCATGCCCACAGGCAGGTGTGGCAGAACCAGTTCTAAATATGTTGAAAAAAACTCATTATCAGAAAGTAACTTATTAGGGATGGCACTGCAGCATGACATATATTTATTATAATAAAGAAAAAAATTCTGAAGACTATATTTGAACTATCTGTATTACCTTTAAAATGAGGTGGCTTAAAGGAATGTTTGTTTCTATTTTAAAAGCATGTATTCTTGAAAAACTCTATTTCTTGAGTTTGCAAACTTTGGTGCTGAGACTTCTATAATTTTTAAATGATTGTGATGACAGAAGGAAAAAGTAATTGGGATGTAGTTGAAGTGGGTACTCTGCAGAATTTTCTTTCACTAATTTAAATAAATCAACATCTTTCCTTGTATGTAAAATTTTTCAAATAAATGCAAAATTGTCTTAAGAAAGGGCTCATGCTCATAAATATCCATGTATTTTCTGGGTATCATTTAGTTAAAGGATGAGAGAGAGAGAGAGAGACAGAGAGAGAGAGAGAGAGAGAGAGGAAGCTATAGAAAACAGAGTTTTTGCTAAAATTTGGGAATAGTCACTAAGATTAAAGGACTGTCAAAGACATGATTTGCATAACCCATTCATCACAACTCATCCAACAAGTAGAAGCCAGATCAATAACCCACCAGAATCTAATTACTATTCGTAAGGACACAATCATTCACCAACCCTGCCCACCTCATCCACCATCTCCTTCCAAATCTTGCCTTAACTCCCCAAGAATATTGAGCAACCCTGACACATTTCTGCAAAGTATTCCTACCAACCAGCATCATCTCACAAAATGGAAGGTGTTAGTACCTAAAAAAGCTTTTTACAAGCCAGGCACAGTGGCACACACCAATAATACCAGTACGTGAGAGACTGAGACAGAAGGATTGCAGGTTTGAGGATAGTGTACTATAACAGTGGGACCCTATTTAAAAAAAAATAAAGCTGGGTTCAATCTTCAGTACCAAAACAAAACAAAAACCCCAAACAAAACAAAACAAAAAACACTTTTTACAAATAAAAATCCCAGTCAGCCAACCCACCAAACAAAACCTGCTTGGCATTCCAGGTAAAAATTTCCATTACAGAAAATGGAGGCAGTTTTTTTTGGAGGCAGTTTTATCTAGACAGATTGGAATAAATTTCCTCGTGCTTTGCAGAAAAGGAGTGATGGGAGTTTGAAAAATGTTTCTAACTGTGATTATAACAAGCCAGATACTGGTCTAATTTGTCCTGATCACTGGCTTTTTTTTTTTTAAATAATTTGTCTACAACAAGTGTCTTTCAGCAGGCCTTATTGGATCCGTTTTGATCACAGGAAGTAACAAGGCAAGCACAGTAAAACTTTCTGTTCCTTATAGGACTATTTTGTTTTGGGGTGGAATGGTCTGGTAGTATTTTCTTAAAGTTTGTCACCAAATATTTATTTGATTTTTAAAGCATTCTATAGACTAGGTAGAAGGAAGTCACCACTCTGGAAAATGTTTATCAAATGGCAAAAGCTGGCAGTCCCATCCCACAGCCAGTGCAGACACCATCATAAAGAGGGTAAACATGAAAGATGCTGTAGCCTCCCAAACAGAATCCCCGTGGGCACCTCTGCATGCAGATTGTGGACTCTGCACCCCTTCCAGCCATCCATATGTCCAATGAATAAAAGCACTGGGGACAAGGAGAAGCATCTCTTCAGAGAGCTTGCTTATAAAAATGTAGATTTTTTTTCCTCTCTAAAGAAGTGGGAGCCTGGCATGGTGGTGTACACTTGTAATCCCAGTACTTGGGAGGCTGAGACAGGAGGACCACAGATTCACGACCAGTCTCAGCAACTTAATTGAGGCCCTCTGCAGCTTAGTTAGACCCTGTTTCAAAATAAAAAATAAAATAGGGCTGGGGGTGGAGCTCAGAGATAGAATGCCCCAGGTTCAGTCTCCAGTACCATGCATACATACACACACACACATGCACACACAGACACACACACATGATAGGAAAATGAAGCAGTGGGAGTCAGGTGTGGTGGTGCATGCCTGTAATCCCAGTACTTGGGAGGTTGAGACAGGAGGATTGCAGGTTTGAGGACAGCTTCAGCAACTTAGTAAGACTCTCAGCAACTTAGTGAGACCTGTTTAAAAATAAAAAAATAAAAATGGGCTGGGGGTGTAGCTTGGAGGTATAATGGCCCTGGGTTCAATCCCCAGTAACACACACACACACACACACACACACACACACGAAAAATAAAAAAAAGTGGGTACTCCAGACAACTTTGATCTGCTTGCCTTTTCTTCCCCACCTGCTAGTGAGGAAGGTCCTTGATGTGTGGCCCACCTGAATGGCTTTTCCTGGCTATTGTGGGGAGTGTCCGGTGTGTTCGGGAGCTGCAGGCTTGGGTGAGCCGTGCAGTGAAGGCTGTTTCCAGGAGGGGACTTTCAGATACGTTAGTGGGTATAATAGGGAGTAATTCAGGTGTTTTAATTGGGGAGCCTGGACAGCTGTCACCGTCTGCCTGAGACTAGGGAGGAAGAAAAAGTAAATAATGAAATTCACATAGAAAATTAAACTAGCTTGTGTGCTGGGGAATCATTACTTATATGAATTACAAAATGAATATTTTATGTTGACAGTTGAGTCGGTTATTTTTTTTTTAAATGGAGGGTTTGGATCACTTAAAGAAGCATAAATTTTTATCAAAGTCTCATCCAGGAGCTTGTTAACACTCCTCACCCAGAAGCATGCAACTCTCATATGTTACAGAAACATCAGGCTATTGATGAATCATAAATGGCCAATTAACCCAGACATATTTGGATTTTAACTGATGTCTTCTGTAACAAATTCACTTTTTCCCCCTCAGCCTGAATCGAGGTAAAGATGTTCTTCCATACATTTCTCAGATTTTTGAAGTTCTTTGTCAGATCAAGTTTAGCAGGTGATGGGGTGGTAGTATTTAGAGTATGTCTTTCAGGAGGCTCAGTGAACCACTCTGCGTATCTTTATCACACTGGCTCAGTCTCTCTCAAAATAACAAAACTGTGTTTCTACATCTGGATGCTAGTGTTTGTTTATAATAAGGGGTGTGAAGTTATTTAAGCTGATGATTTCCTTTGAAGTTTACTTGGATTGAGGGTCTAACTGATTAGACAGATCAAAGGATGTCCAGGACCTGACTCAATGCTCAGCTCCAGCAGAGTGAGTCAGAAACTTCAGGCCAACAGAGAAAGGACCCTTGAAATATGCCTAAGAAGAAAAGGAAAAATAGGAAGGATAATATAATAGCCGCTGTCTTTGTTATCAGTGATTCCATTGCACAGAAGGCCATCAAGTGCTTCATCGGGACATTGAAATTGAAATTGTGAAGTTGCACAGTGCACCTGAGTTCTTTAGAATATCATACCAGTTTAAATGGTCCCACATGTGGGAAAGTATGTAGAAGACTTAGCTGTCACCACCACCAATTCTTTAGTAGTTTGGAAGCCTCATGTACTGGTGGACCATTTGCATTTATCTTAGGTAAAGGGAATGTTTACAAGAGGGAAGGAGCAGATGTTCTGGAACAAATATTTGTATCCAAATATACACTGAGCAGGGAGTGGTGTTTAGTTTACAAAAGGAGGGGCTAGGGTAGGGTAGAGATCAGTGCACTTGTTCACTCAGGAGACTGATACAAAATACTCCAGAGCAGGATCTTGCAGACCAGAGGCAGGGCTAGATCTAAAACATACAGGCGCTGGATCGAGATCCTGAGCCTGAGTCCCGGAACAGGCACGGGGGAAGTTACTCAGCATCTCAGTGTCTTAGTTTCCTTGTCTTTAAAATGGGAATCATAACTCTACCTACCTCATCAGGCTATTATAAGGATTAAATGAATTATTATTAGTCAAATACTTTTGATAGTGTCTGAACACAGTAAATACTACCCAAATATTCATTAAACGAATACCTACACCTTTGGGGTAGCATGATCTACCTAACAGTTGGTCCAAGACTGATGCTCAGGACGGAAGTGGAGAAGGTGCTGTCCAGCAATGCACACACATTCAGCTTTCTCCAGAGCAGATTTAGTCTAATCAGCTCTTGTCCTTGGAGCTCCCCCAGGTGGGGGCTGTGGAGATATGGGTCCTGGAGAGCTGGTGCAGGATTCCTGAAGAAGCCGCCTTTTGGAAACGGAAAGTGTGAAAGGTCTCTGGTTTACATTTGACAAATGTGAATATCAGATAACCAAGTAACATGCATACTCTGGGAATGAGAACATTAATCCAGGTCAGATATACAAAGCAAAATTAAGCTATGCTCTACCTCCGAAATGAAAGTCAATGCTGCTTAGAATAGGAACTCAGACAAAGACCAGGGGGCGAGGCAGATAAGATGAAAACTCCAGCTTTATTCCTGACGGGGATGTTAGAGAACACAGTTGAGGTGTGCAGGCACTGAAGGACTTCCTAAAAGCAAGTCCAGAGGGGGACAGAATTACTTATACATTCCAGGACATCTGTATCCCACACAGGAAAACTGTGGGTAGCATGGAGAGCTGAAGCTGAAAGGAGCATTCTCTAGGGACAGGTAGGTCCCCAAGGGAGGGGTGTTGGTGGTCCATGAAGTATGGTTCTGGGTTCCCTGAGGTCAAAACTGTGTTCATAATAGTAAGATATTATTTGCATTTTTGCGCTCTTTCTCTCAAGTGTAAAATGGGATTTTTTCAGAGGCTACATCACGTGTGATACTGCAAATGATTGAACTGAGAAGATACCATAATTAATCTTCTTTCTCTTAAGTCAGACATTCAAGTCAGACATTAAAGTGATTTGCAAAAGTGTAAAGCAATGGGGTTCAATCCCCAGTACTGCAAAAAACAAAAGCTCTTAGTAGTTATTTATGAATTTTAGGAGTACACAGGAATTCTGAGAGTAAAACATTGAGGATCATTGTTTTATTTATATTTGTTTATTTTGGTGGTACTGGGGATTGAATCCAGAGGCATTCTACTGCTGAGCTACACACCCAGCCCTATTTTATTTTTTAGTTTGAAACAGGGTCTCCCTAAGTCGCTAAGGGCCTCGGTAAGTTACTGAGGTTGGCCTCAACCCTGTGATCCTCTGTCCTCAGCCTCCCACATACTAGGATTAGAGGTGTGCAGGATATTTATTTATTTATTTATTTATTTATTTATTTATTTATTTATTTTTGCAATACTGGGGATTGAACCCAGGGGTTTTCTACCTCCGAGCTACACCCCCAGCCCTATTTTGTATTCTTTTTTTTCAAACAGGGTCTGACTAAGTTGCAGAGGGCCTCACTAAGTAGCCGAGGCTGGCCGGGAACTTGGATTCCTCCTGTCTCAGCCTCCCAAGTACTGGGATTACAAGTGTGCAGCACCACGACCGGCAGGATATTGTTTTAAATTAGTTGTCAAGTGTCTTTTCTCTTTCCCTGGGAGGAATAAATGAGGGGAGAAGAGAAGCCAGACGGTATTTAGCACATTTCCCATCGAAGGAGAAGTGACGCCCCCATCCCTACCCCTCTAGTAATACTAAGGGCAACCAGTGTAGCAGCTGCTTACGATCCTTGCTCTGGTGACTGAACCCTGACGCCAGTAGAAAGCACAGTAAAACCCTTCAACTTCAAATGCGGTGGCATTGAGTTCTTGGCTCTTTCTGTGGTGGGAGAATAGGTACCAGCTAAGAACCCTGAGACAGGAAATTTTAAGAGAGTATGGAAAACTCACACAGGCCAAAGGGAAGCTTTAGAAGGACCATACATACAAGATGGTAGATGGAGAAAATCCCTGGCACTGTTCAAAGCTTATCTCCTGACTCGGAATAGCTTAGATACCCCCTAACACATTGTGCTTTCTCCATATTTTTCTCTGTTACTTATGAAGTAAAGTCCTCCTTCCCCTAGAGACCTCAGGGGCTAGTGATCACTAGCTATGCTC
Source organism: Glis glis (assembly GCA_004027185.1). Classification (NCBI taxonomy): domain Eukaryota; kingdom Metazoa; phylum Chordata; class Mammalia; order Rodentia; family Gliridae; genus Glis; species Glis glis. Next base: position 108,346 of record PVJS01000284.1, read on the forward strand.
ACACCAACTTGGAGGAAAATTATTTTCCAAAATGGTTTTCTCTTCTTATTTGGCATTTTTCCATCATCCACAGGGAGAGAATATGCTTTCAATGTTATAAACTGATGTATGGGCTCTAGCTAAGTGTAGATTGGGAACTGGGATTCATTTGCTGCAGATGTGCAGAAAGGGCAAGTTTTGTTATATTTAGATGGCTTGATCTTGGAGGTAGCAGCATCCAGACATGGTAGAACTCAATATTCGTTGCATAAATTGTATATTTCAAAGTTTAGTTTCACAATTTAAATAATTTAAATAGGTAAGCTGACTTCAAAGCAGCATTCTCCTAAATGTGGATTGTAGGCTGGGAGTCAATGAAGAAGAATGAGTAAGTAAATAATAACAATTAAAGGACATGTAGCAAATCAAGGTTTTCTCTGAAATGCCAGGCAGACATGTGGAGTAGCAGCCACACTGCCTACTCACGGTGAGGCAGGGATGGTTGGAAGTATTGTACCTCCATGTTCGATTCTCACAACTACCCTATGCACAAGATTATACGATTTCACCTGCTTCCTATGTGAAGCAGCTGAAGAACCGCAAGTAGTGGGAACGGGGTGTGAACCCAGGAAACTGTGCCTCAGAGCCAACACCAGCTCATGCCTGGCCCACTGTGCGCAGCTGAGCCATTGGAAACCATTCCTCTGTTACATGGGAGAAGGACCAATGCTGTTTCTTTCTATTACTCTGTTCTCTTAGGAGGTTGTGTTAGCATCGATGGCTTGTGTCACAAGCTGAGTTTGGAATAGGTCTTGCAGCTCTGTGGCCACCAAACATCTGTCAGAGCTGCACACAAAGCTCATGATGCCAAATCCTCCACTTCAGTTCCTGCCTCTCCAGGACCATGCATCTTAACTGGAATCTCTCAACCCGGAGGGATGGGAGTGTGACAGAGCAAAGGAGACTCCCCACAATGATAGAAAGCTCCTCCACCTTTCTTCTTTCCCATCCACAATGGAAATAGCTTAATTGTGCCCATCTCCTCAGCAATTTACCAGATAACATGCTCACTGAAAAAAATCCAAATGATACCAAAAATGTATATACAAGAAAATAAAAATTAACTTAAATCCTACCTCCCTGAGCCGGCAGCACCAATATTTTGGTGAACACTCTTTCATGCATCTCTTTATATATACAAACGATGGACACATCATTTAACATGAGGTCATATCACAATGCTGTCTTTAATATAGGACATTAAATAATTTAAAATTTTTATTACCTATTCCTCCTACTCTTATATTTCTCTCTCATTATAAATCATCTTCCTTTACCCAAGGAACCCATGTTATAATCTGTTGTATTTTTCTTCAAACTTTTATAGTCATCTAAAATATATGTAATATTGTAATATATATACCATCAATGCTTGTTTTATAAAATATATAAATGCACATGTATAAAATTGCATGTTTATAAAACATAAGTTAATATATATGTATATTTGGATATGTACATGGATATATAAGATACGTGTGTGTATATATCTATAAAAGACATACATCTATATACTTTGTTTTTGTGGTTGCTTTATGAAAAGTGAGAACAAACACATATTTGGCTATATATCTGGTTTTTCTTACTTAACAAAATCTTTTTTTTTTCTGTACTGGATATTGAACCCAGGGGTGCTTTACCACCAAGCTTCATTCCCAGCCCCCCTCCCCCACCTTTTTTAAAAATTTGAAACAGGGTTTCTCTGAGTTGCCCAGGCTGGCCTTGAACTCAAGAACCTCCTGCCTCAGTCTCCCAAGTCGCTGGGATTACAGGTGTGCCCAGCTGAATAGAATCTTATAATTCTCAAATCAATTGGTATATACAACACCTAATTCATTCTGCTAATGACAATATTATAATCCAGGAAGTGGAGATAGCTTTTCCCTTTACAACTCTACCCTTACTGGTGGCAATTCATTTCATTTCTCTCTCTCTCTTTCTCTCTTTTTTTTTTTTGTGGTACTGGGGATTGAACTCAGGGACATTTTACCTCTGAGCTCCACCCCCAGCCCTATTTTATTTTTTATTTTGACACAGGGTCTCACTAAGTTGCTGAGGGCCTCACTAAGTTGCTGAGGGCCTCGCTAAGTTGCTGGGGCTGACCTTGAACCCACGATCCTCCTGTCTCAGCCTCCCAAGTACTGGGGTTACAGGCATGAGCCACCACACCCGGTTGTCTCCTAATTTTTAATTGAAATTTTAAAGTTTTTTTTCAGCAACCTAGAGACTTCAGAAATTTTGTTTCTGGTGGAAAACTACAGAAAGCTATTTCATATTTCATATTTTTGATACTGATTGAAAACATCTTCAATATTCCCAATTTATAGAAGATGAGTAATGCAAAATGATAAATATCTGACATTGCATCTGTTTTTTTTTTTTTGGCGGTACCTGGGATTGAACCCAGGGCCATTCTACCTCTGAGCTATACCCCCAGCCCTATTTTTTATTCTTTATTTTGAAACAGGGTCTCATTAAGTTATGGAGGGCCTCACTAAGTTGCTGAGGCTGGCCGCAAACCCGGATGCTCCTGGCTCAGCCTCCCAAGTACTGGAATTACAAGCGTAAACCACCACACCCAGTTATGACATTGCATCTGACAGGAGAAATCATTTTCTTTTACCCCGAGACAGTACAATTTCACTGGAAAGAAAATTGTTTACTGTAATTTTTAAAAATAAGTCACACCATTAGAAAAAACACTCAAATAAAGAAATTACCTTACCATTAACAAAAGTGCATGAACATCCAAGGGGACAGTGATACCAGCAGAATTGAATTTCTTATGAATAGACGGTGTCTTATGAAGCAGACCAGATAAGGCAGGCCTCATGCTTGTAGCTCTGATACAGGATTGCTTTCTCATTCACTGCAAGCACGGCCAATGAGGAGGAGAAACAATGCCAGCCTGGGCATTGTGTGTGATGCATGGGGTCTGATTGCAGGCAGAATGGTTCCCAGGAATCTTGGAAATGGTGATCTCAATCTCATTGTGTTTGGGATCAGGATGAAAATGAAAGTGAAACAAGATAGAGCAGAAACATGGAAACTTTGAAATGGTCAGTTTTAATACAATGCAGAAATTGTTCAGAGGAGGTTAGATCTGATGGAAGGAAAAGAAGACAGTGTAATAAGATTTCTCTGAAAGTCATAACAATGTTCAAGTGAATTAGCTAGGTACTAATTTAGACTTCAGTCATAACACGATAAAGGGGATAAAATAGTGTACTACTAAAAGAAACCTAAGAAAATATCAGCAGTTGGGGGCTGCTAAAGGAGAAAATAAAAACAGAATAAAACATAGCTCAGCAAAAAAAAAAAAAAAAAAAAAAAAAAAAAAAAAAAAAAAAAAAAAAAAAAAAAAAAAAAAAAAAAAAAAAAAAAAAAAAAAAAAAAAAAAAAAAAAAGTCTCCTGGTCTCCTGGATTTTCCCCAGATGCGAGAAGGCATTGGTGACAGATAAGATGGTGATGGTCAAATTTTGCAAACTGGGATATGTTTTCCCAAAGGAAAGAGGGTACCAAAGTTGCTGAACAAAGATGTTGAGATCAGATCCAAGGAAAGTGGTGAGAGAGAGAGAGAGAGAGAGAGAGAGAGAGAGAGACAGGAAGAAGGAGGAGGAGGAGGAGGAGAAGGAGGTAGGGTTTTTAGATAATAAAGACAAAGTATATTTTAGTCTTTTATCAAGAATAAATTAAAGTCTATCAGAGAAAACAGATTTTTATGAAAAGCAGTCTCAGTGTTCAAGGGAGGTTCTTCTAAAAGCTTAGTTGAGCTTTTCTATCATAAATCTAGAATTTTGGTTACAAAATTCTGAGCACTCAAAAGTATTGAATAACTAAAATAGGCATATCAACTCTGTTGATCTTATTTTGCCAATACTGAGCCTCCCAAATTGGCAGTTGTCACTCAATAAGTGTGAGGTGGTGAAATATTTACTTTCAAAATTATGGTGGCTACCTAATACAGATAAAGAAGTATTACAAAAGCTTAATACTAGCCACCTAATTTGCATGATAAAATATGATTTAATAAATTCAGCTATGATGATTTTTATTTTATAGAAAATTTATTATAGTGTTAGTATCTTAAAAATGAAATATATAAACATAACAAACAGTTAAAAATGGATGTAATGTGAATGTCTTAGAGTCTCTGGGATACAGAGAATAAAGCAAAGTAAAAGCTAAAAGCACATATACAAAAATGCAACGTTCATAGTCAGTTTTGTTTAACCTTGTACGAAATCTGCCTCTATTGCTATTGAATGTTGAGAATGGCCTGTAACAGTTTTTAAACCATTTTAGAAACAAGTAAACATGGGTATACATCTTAGATATAAAACCCAAGGTAGCATTAAAGATGACAGTTGTGGAAAGAAAATGACATAGCTTTTGTGTAGATATTTTAGCATGTAATTTTCAGCACACAATTCATATAATCAAAAGGTTTGAGTTGACCTTGAGAGGTCGCCAGGCCCATCCGTCTGCTCTTACAGGGGAATAGTTAACATAAGGCACTGTGCCCATGATAGGCAGGAGCAGGTGAGGTAAGAACAACGTGACTGCCTTATCTAAAAATAACATTATTTTCATTCGAGTTTTACGATAACGAATGGCCTTCTAGCAAATATGTAGCTCTTTTAGAATATACCTAAATTCTGTATGGTAAATAATTTGAATCAAGCTGCATTTAGCTTTATAAATGGCAGTTGCATTGTAATGTGGCAACAAAGGAATGGATTAAAATGGCCATCAAGAGTATATATTGAAATAAAAAACTTTTTTAATGGCAAAATTTTCAAAATTTGCTCTTTGGCTCCAGAAGACTTTGCATATGGCCCTTGGCTCTAATATGATTGTTTTCTGCCGAAGTCATTATTTGAAATTGCATTGTGAGTCTACTACAACACAGGTCAACCTTTCTTTGGACATATTTTCATAGAAGAGTTTCCCTTTGAATGTAATCAGTTGGATTCCAGGATGACAGAATGGAGAAGGATCTCAGAGGTGGGTTCTCCCAAAGCTTAAAAATACCGTAAAGGATCTGGCCTCAAATTCTCAACAGCAGCCAAGTAAGAAAAAGGGTATAAGGGCATATTTCTTATTAATAAGCTTCATACAGTTATGGTGAAAGAAAAAAATAGAAGATTCTGGGGGTAGAGAGATGTTACCTTGCCTCTGATCTTCAAGAAATAGTAAAGAGGAGCTGGGCGTGGTGGCGCACGCTTGTAATCCCAGTACTTTGGGAGGCGGAGACTGGAGGATCCGGGTTCGCGGCCAGCCTCAGCTCTCTCTCTCTCTCTCTCTCTCTCCCTGTCTCTTTCTCTCTCTTTACTTAGTGAGGCCCTCTGCAACTTCGTGAGACCCGGTTTCAAAATAAAGGATAAAAAAATAGGGCCGGGGGTGTAGCTCAGAGGTAGAACGCCCCTGGGTTCAATCCCCAGTACCACACACACACAAAAAAAGAAATAGTAAAGAGGAAAGAAGATGGCAGAGAGAGAGAGAGAGAGAGAAAGAGAAGAGAACAAGTCTCCCTAATTCCTTATTTTGAAGAAAATTAAACTGAGATGATAGGCAATTTCCCTGGGTAAAGTCAAAGAAAGACCCTGTGAAGCAGGAAACATTTATGATGCTGGGAATCAGTAAAGGTAGAAGCAGCCCTGGGCGTTTTCTAGGGCACTGAGAGGGCTGGACACCTCCTTGACTAAGCGGGATGACTGTATTGATGGACATGTAGTGGGATTCATCTAAAGAGCCCAGAGCCCTCAGCAAGTGGTCCCTACTGGCTTATGTAGTAGTTAATTCTGTGTGTTGGCTTGGCTAGGCCACGGTACCCAGATATTTAGTCAATTCTAGGTGTTTCTGTGAATATTCATGAGGTTACCATTTAAATCAGTGGACTGGGAGTAAAGCTGTTTACCTTTCATCATATAGCTGAATTCATCCAATTAGTTGAAGTCCTTAATAGGAAAAAAACAAAACAAAACAAAAACCCCCTGACCTTCCTGGGGGAATTCTGCCAGCAGCAAATTGCAACTCATCCCTGGGTCTCCAGCCTGCTGGCCCACACTGTTAATTTAGATTTTGGATTTGCTAAATCCCCACAATTGTGCGAGTCCATTCCTCTCATCCTATCGGTCTTGATTTTTTTTTTTTGAGAACTCTGACTCCAGTATGGCTTAGTAAAGTCCAATCTCATTTCTTGCAAACTCAAACACAGATGTTCCCAGTTAGCACATGGCCTTCTACTTAGTTAATTAGCGATCCAAGCACCTGCCATCTTGCATCTTTACTGATTTCTAGGGCCTTGAAATTCCCTTCTAGCTCACCTGCATCAGATTGGCAGACAGAGAGAGAGAGAGAGAGAGAGAGAGAGAGAGGGAGAGAGGGAAGGTCATTCATAGGAGGTTTTAATGGGTTGGCCCTAGCACAGGCACACTTTGCTTTGGTGATGGTCCCTTGGGCTGAACTGTCAGGGCTCGCCCAGCTGCCAGGGAGGCTGGGAAGCACCACACGTCTGTGAGCCCGGGAGGGAAAGGAAATGGGCTTTGTGAACTCAGAACAGTTTCTGTCACACTCTTTTACCTAATTCATAGATTTGCCCAGATTGCCAAATGGGAAAGTGCTTTGAAAACAATCAAGTTTCACACAAATGTGTGCTATTATTATCATTATTTCAAATGTTAAGGTTCTGCAAAGCAGACTGATTTTTCAATTGCTTGGTGAGCTCAGATATAAATAATCAAGAAATATATTCAATGTGGGACATTTGAATGGTCTACTTAAAATAGTATTTATTGTTCTTATTGATGATAAAATAATGTGTATTGTGGAAAATATGCAGAATAGAGAAAAACAAAAAGAAAATTCCAGGCATTAACAATCTTTTTGTATATGGGGTTTTTACAATTGAGACTCTTTAGGTTATAACAACTCTTACACAGACTGGATTAAAAAGAAAAGGGAATTTATTAGCTTGTGGAACCCAGCAAGCCAAGGTATGTCCCTGGCTGTAGGCAAGGTTTAATTCAGGGGTTCATGACTACCATAGGACTCTGTCTCTGCCTTTTTGTGATTCTCTCTGCTTTTCCTCCTCTTTGCACTAATGCTGACCTCAGGCTGGGTCTTATGATAACAGAAATGGCTGCAGCAGTTCCAAATGGCATGTTCTTACACTGTACTAACCAGAGGAAGGCAGAATAGCTCTTTCAGTTGCTTCCTCTGAAGAGATAGAAAGTTATTTTCCTTGCCTCTCAGAAGCTCCAAGGAAAATTTGTGTCTCATGGGCTTGAATTCGACTGTGTGTCCATCCCTGATCCAATTGTAGTTGTGGGGACTTGTTCAGATCAGACAAGGCTCACCCCCAAAGCTGAGGGAAGGGGCATCTTCTCCCTGAGCACACGGGCTCAGAGGGAAACCAGGGGTACCAGGCGAAAACTAGAAAATGCTATCAGGAGAGAGGGAAGGATATTGGATAGACTAAAGCAGCAAATACCTGCCGCACACCCGCACACCCGTAAACACACATGCACACATTAGTTTACAAGAATCAGTGTTACTCTGTCCGTATTGTTTCTTTTATAGCCAGCTTTATTTTTTCTACCTAAGGACACACTTTGGCCATTTCAGCATCCTATTAAATATTCTTTACAATGTAGTTGTCAAAAACTTCAATTCTTCTATCACGTAGGCTTCCATAATTTATTTAATAAATCTATTATTAAATACTTGGGTGATTTTCAAAGACTTTTTGGTATGATACTGCAATGAACAACTTTAGATTTTTTTGTGTATATCCCAAAGATTCATATCAACATTTTAAACTATAATTTTAGTTTTATATTATTAGCACAGATTTCGACCTCACAATCTTTTTTTACAGTAAAAAAGTAGTAATTTTTATTACTAATTTCATGGCTAGTCATGAGACCTGAAACAAATTTCTTAATCTCTCTGTGCCTCGCATGTAAAATGGGTTTCATAGTAGTGCCAATTTCAGAGGTGAAGATTAAATGAGGTGATGCATGTGAAAATAGTACAGTATATTTTAAGTACATAATATTACTCTTTATACATTGCTGATATTCCCTTTTAGCACCTGGCTGAGTGAGTTCTCAGTGACCATGAATTTGATGAATAAATGAAGTAATATTTGATACTTGGAATACCTTGCTAGTCTTAATGTCACATTAGTTAAACTTTTTCTTGTTTCCATTTAATTGAATCTGAAATTTAACACCTATTATTATGGTTTTTGAAAGTAACAATTTTATTACACTAATTTTACAAGTGAGAATATTCTTGGGCAAAGAGATGGAACAATAATTACATGGTAAGTTCACGGTCAAGATCTTAAACCCCTCCAGCTTTACACCTATGTAAGTAAGTTTTTTTTTCCTTCCCCAAGTAGTGAGCTAGTCAGTTAGAAGACAGGATAATTATCTATTACCCCTGATGTAATTTAGTTTTAACAAATTCTATCACATCAATTTATTTTCAAATGATATATTTTACCACACCACAACGAGTGATAACTAATGTAGATTTTAAAATAGGCAAATAATCCCTGTACTCAGGAAGCTGAGACAAAAGGATCACAGGTTTGAGGCAAGCACACAGAGGCCCTGTTTCAAAATAAAAAATAAAGAAGACTGGCAGTGTAGCTCAGTGGTAGATCACCCCTGGCTTCAATTCCCAGTACCACACATACACAAAAATAGACAAACAAAATAGAAGTTGAGAGTCTACAGGAACATAAAACAGGGAGTAATAAAAGTTCACTTAATTTTAAAAAATAAAAATTAAGTTATTCTATGAATATATAAGTTTCTGCATATGCATAGAATAAAATACTACATAGCAATGAGAAAGAATGAATTATGTGTATACACCATGACATAAATAATCCTCCAATTATAACATTGAATAAAAAAAGCAAAGAGTATTATTTTACTTTTATTTATATGAATCTCAAAAAGAGGCAAAAGAAGGTAGGGATTAGAACCTTGTGGAATATTGCTTAGGAAAGGTTACTAGGTGGTTTACTGGGATGCCGAAAATGGTCTCTATTTCTCTCTGGGTGGTGGTTACACAGATGCATTTATACCGGAAAAATATTTGATAGAATTTATGCCCCTTTCTATTTCAAAGTTTTACTTAAATATGATAAGCTAAAAAGTTTAATTAAAATGTCAAAATATAAATATATGAGTAGGCAATGCTAAAAATGAATATAGGGAGATGTAAATAAAGTTTTAATGCAGTTGAAAAAATTAAGTATCTTACGAAAACACACCTATAATATCATAAAACTTCACTGAAATTCAGCAAGACAATATAATTTGCATGTTGTAGCTATTGAAAAAAGGCATATTATAATCATATGACACATTTAATGAGACAACGAATGTGAAGATTGTTCTAAAATACCAGTTGCTGCACATACATTACTTTAAAAATAATTTTGGAAGTAATGGATCCGGGCACTGACCATTGAGAGCTGCTGAAACTTTAGGTGGAAGCCTAAAGGGCAACTGACCAGTGCAGAAGGCTGACATCAGTGAGCTCACTGACCAACCTTCAGTCACAAGAAGGCAAAACTATTCATCATGAGCCTCCTGATGTCATGGGAAGAACATGTACAACACCTACTGGGAAGAATTTTTGCTAAAAAGTTGGGTATTGCTGGGCATGGTGGTGCACTCTTGTAATCCCAGTACTTTGGGAG
>PVJS01000284.1:118212-145494 GCA_004027185.1 Glis glis
CAAAAAAAAAAAAAAAAAAAAAAAAAGTTGGGCCTTAACCTCAGTAAACCTCTGGCTCTGCTAGTTTTCAGGAAATAAGGGGAACCGAGGAATATACCAACAGCATTGTGGGGATGCAAACCTGGTATGTGGGAAACTTTCCAGGACAAGTGACCCTGTTTTTAAGCTAATGAATAGCAAGAAAAGTCAGAGAATGAGGGAGATCGTGTTATCACAGGAGGTACAAGGGATAATTCAAGTAAATGCAACATGTCAACTTCATTTAGTTTTGGATTCAAGCTAGGTATAACACATTCACGAGATGATCAGGGATATCTGGATTCTAATTAGATATTAGATGATATTAAGAATCTATTATTACTTTTGTAGGTGTGACGATGATGTTGAGAGTAAAGGCTTTATCCCTTGGACATGCGTATTCAAATACTCATGAATGAAGCAATATGAAAATTCAATGTGCTAGGAATGTAGCTCAGTGGTAGAGTACATGCCTAGCATATGCAAGGTCTTGAGTTCAATTCCTAGGAGAGAGAGAGAGAGAGAGAGAGAGAAAGAGAGAGAGAAGAAGAAGAAAAAGAAGAAGAAGAAGAAGGAGAGGAGGAGGAGGAGGAGGAGGAGGAGGAGGAGGAGGAGAGAAGAGATGAAAAGAAAATTCAGTGTGTGGATTGAAAGGAGTATAGATAAAACAAGTGTCCATATCTTGATAACTTTGAAGGTGGGTAACAGATCCATGAGGGCCTATTATACAATTCCTATACTGTGAATTCATTAAAAATTTCCAGTAAAAAGCTAAAATTTCCCAACACCATTTGTTGAAAAGGCTGTCTTTTCTCCAACCTCTCACCCTGCACAAGAATCAACTCAAGATGGATAAAGACCTGAAAATTAGACCAGAGACTTTGAAATTACTTGAGAAAGGCATAGGTAGGTCCAACACTCCAACATATAGGCACTTCCTCAATAAGATCCCCAAAGCTCAGGAAATTAAAACAAGAATTAATAAATGGGGTGGCATTAAACTAAAAAGTTTCTTTTCATCAAAGAAACCATCAAGAGTCCAAAGAGAGAGCCTACAGAATACGAGATCTTTGCCAGCTATTCCTCTGATAGAGGACTAGAATATACAGAGTACTTAAAGGACTTAACACTAAAAAAAACCCCAATCAAAAATGGGCAATTGAACTAAGTAGACACTTCACAAAAGAAGAACAACAAATGGACAATAAATACATGAAAAAAAATGTTCAACATCTTTAGCAGTCAGGGAGATGCAAATCAAAACCACACTGAGATTCCATCTAACCCCAATTAAAATGACAATCATCAAGAATTCAAACAACAATAAATGCTGGTGAGGATGTGGGGAAATAGGAACTCTTCTACACTGTTGGTGGGAGTGCAATTAGTGCAACTGCTGTGGAGATCAGTGTGGAGATTCCTTAGAAAACTGGGAATGGACTCACCATATGATATAGCTATACCACTCCTGGGTATCTTTTGAAAGGGACTGAAATCAGAATATTATAGTAATACATACATGTTTATAGCAGCACAATTCATAACAGTCAAATTATGGAACCAACCAAGGTGTCCATCAACAGATGAATGGATTACAAAATTATGGGATATACACACAATAGAATTATGTTCAGCAATAAAGAAGAACAAAACTATATCATTTGCAGGAAAATGGATGTACCTGGAGAACATTATGTTAAGTGAGATTAGCCAGTCACAGAAAGTGAAGGGTCATATGTTTTCTCTCATATGCCGAAGCTAGGGAGTAATTGGGATACAAGAGGGACTTTAGATAATGTAGGAGAAACCCCAGTGGTCTAGGGGAGGGTGACGGAGGGGAGAGGGAGAATTAATGAAGGAAACACTTCCGTTGACATTATGTACATATGTAAGAATACCAATGCCAATCTCAATATCTTGTATGGGGAAGGGAGGAGTGGGGAGGGAGCTGGGGGAAAGCTTACCAAGTGCTGTGTGCATGTATGTCACTATCACTATGAACTACATTATGATGTGAGACTATAATGCACCAATAAAAGTATATAAAAAGCTAAAATTGTTTGGATCTATTTTAATAATTTGAGACTGAAATTATTAGGTAATAAGTTGGCATAGGAAGGCCTTCAGTCCACTCCTTACCTGCTGAAATGTGACACACTAAATGCTTATACCATGATCTTCATAGACTATGTTAATAGAAATTTGAATATTTTTCACATATACCAGCATCATTTCTGGGGTTACTTATTCTTCAAATTACTCTCTTACCTTGAACAAATTGGCACCACATAACTCATCAGAGGGGTAAAACTGAGCTCAAATAATACTTTATAAAATATTGAATTCTTAGCCGGCATGGTGGCCCATGCCTGTAATCCCAGTATTTGGGAGGTTGAGTCAAAAGAATTGGAGGTTTGAAGCCGGGCATGGTGGCACACGCTTGTAATCCCAATACTTGGGAGGTGGAGACCGGAGGATCCGGGTTCGCAGCCAGCCTCAGCTACTCAGTGAGGCCCTCCACAACTTTGTGAGACTCGGTTTCAAAATAAAGTACAAAAAAAAGTACAAAAAATAGGGCTGGAGGTTTAGCTTGGAGGTAGAACGCCCCTGGGTTCAATCCCCAGTACCGCAAAAAAAAAAAAAAAAAAAAAAAAAAAGAATTGGAGGTTTGAGGACAGCCTCAGCAACCTGGTGAGACCCTGTTTCAAAACAAAATTAAAAGGGCTGGGGGTAGAATGCTCCTGGGTTCAATCCCTAATACCACCAAAAAAAAAAAAAAAAAAATGAATTCCTTTCCTTTCTAACTCTACAGGGTCATTATCTCTTCATTTTTTAATATTTTAGGAGTGCTTCTGATAACACATATAATTTAATATGTGTAATCTACTGACATATTTATTTGGCATTCACATGCACTTATTCCAAAGAAAAAATTCTTGTCTTACATATTCTAATAGAATTATGCAGCAATTTGTATGGTGGTAACTCAGAGTATAAACTCCAATGTACCCAACATCATTTTAGTAGGTACAAGGCAAGCAATTAGCTTGATAAGTCTCTACTGGTAGGTGTGCTACACAGTGTTCTTCCTTGGCCTTGGGTAGGATCACATTTGGGGTTACAGAATGTTGAGTCTTCTTATAGCACATGTTGGGCCTGAGTTGTTCAGGTTGGGCCTGGTCCCCACAATGTTGCTGCTGCTACTGCCTTTGAAAGTTCATCCCAAATAGTGTGAGTAGTGCAGTGTGAGGCTTAGGGGGTTTCAGGGAGCATTGCTGAGAAATGCTCTTATTTGCTTTCTCTTTCTCTGATCCCACCATTGGATCAGGGCTAAAAACTTGCTAATTGTCATGGAGATGCCAGCTTCTACATAGGGATGAACTTGAAGGGTAAAGCAATAAGTAGCACAAAACAAATAGAAAGTAATCTGGCTTTTCTTCTCCATTATCTGTTTCCTTTTGATAAAAAATGAAACTTTACATAATTTATGTGAATAGCAGTTCATTAAACTCCTTCAAGTGGGTGTAAACTGAAAAGCTAATTTTTTTTTTCTGGTATGGGAGATTGAACCCAGAGGCATTCTACCTCTGAGTTATACCTCCAGCCCTATTGTTTTTTTTTTTTCGTACTGGGGATTGAACCCAGGGACATTCTACCTCTGAGCTATACCCTCAGCCCTATTTTATTTTTTATTTTGAAACAGGGTCTCACTAAGTTGTGGAGGGCCTCACAACTCGGGGCTGAGGCTGGCCCTGAACCAGCGATCTGACTGTCTCAGCCTCCCAAGTACTGGAATTACAAGTGTGCACCACCATGCCTGGCTCAGCCCTATTCTTTATTTTGAAACATGGTGTTACTAAGTTGCCGAGGGCCTCTCTAAATTGCTGAGGCTGGCTGCAAACCTGCAATCCTCTTGTCTCAGCCTCTTAAGTACTGGGATTAAAAGCATGTGCCACCATTCCCCCTGCTTAAAACTATTTTTTTTTTTGTATCTAGGATACAATTTACTTTTGTGTAAGTTTGTTTATTAGCTTAGTAAGTCTGTTTTCATAAATATTTCCTCAATATTTATGTTTTAGTTTTAGTGTACATATCATCCAAAAATCCAGGTAGAAAATATCAGGGGAGGTGTTTCCTTGTTTAATGGATAATCACAAAATTGTGATTATTAGTGAAACTTGCATGAAATTTAGCCTCAATTTACTCTTAAAATATGCATGACAAAAGGACAAAAAGATATAAATAGCTTTGATTATGGGCCAAATTCTGCATGAGTTTATTTTAAAACTTGATATCTTGAAAAGGAAAAATGTTAAGTTCAATGGACCACGCTGAAAGTAATGAGACTGGTATTTTTATACTCATGTAAGATCTTAAATGTTTACCCAAGCATTATTTACTTCCTAAGAAGCCATCTTTAGAAGTTATTTAATAATGTTTGCTTAAAATATGTTTGGAGGTCTTTTATAATCATAGTCATTTTCAAGTCACACAAAAATGAATCTTATTCTATAATATTTTTGAACAAAATGGTATTAATCAGTTCATTCAACCTTCTTATTCATAGGATTCAGCACTGAATAAATTGCTCAAATGAATGTGCTACCCATCTATGAAGTCCAAATATCTGGGTGAGTGGCTGCAGAATAGTATCTTTGAAGGAGGCAGTGCATATTTGGATATAAAATGTATTGATGAAATTGCTAAAATCCATAATGTAACTCTGAAGTCACATCATGTGTTCTTAGAATTTGGTCTAAATTAATTTTATGCCAAGTTTACTGATTTTAGTAGTCTATGTCACGCCGCTCCAAAATTCTGTGTTTAGACTTGGAGGAGCCAATCCTGTACTCACTTTTGGTTTCCTTACATTAGACATTTATCACATTTTTTTTGGTGTGTGTGTATGTGTGTGTGTGTGTGTGTGTGTGTGTGTGTGTATGTGTGTGTATGTTTTGTGGTACTAGGGACCAAACCCAGGGGTATTCTACCTCTGTGCTATACCCCCAACCCTTTTTTATTTTTTTATTATTTTTGTTTTTAAACAGGGTCTTGCTAGGTTGCTGAGAGTCTCGCTATATTATATTGCTGAGACTGTCCTCGAACTTGCCATCGTCCTGTCTCAACCTCCCAAGTACTGGAATTACAGTCATGTGTCACCATGTCCGGCTCATTTTCAAAATAATTCCATGTACTTAAAGACAGAGATGGCATCTAATTATATGTCTTAGGAGGGAGATTGTAGAATTAAAGGGCATAACTGCTATGAACAGTAGTCTATTGCTATGCAGATATAGGTATGAAGTGCCCAAAGGAGTAATAACATTGGTAATTTGGATATTGTGCCACAAGCACACCAATGCCAGGGTTAAATAAGGTTGCCAGGTTCATGGAAGACAAAGAGAGGACATATGTACCATATCACTTAGGGCTCACTGTAGATTGTGAATGACAAAGAATTAAGTCTAACCTGGATAAAACCCAAATTGTGTCTGATTGGCTCATATGACAACATCGTCCAGGAATGCTTCTTTTTAATCCTGGCTTAAATGAGGTGATCAACACCTGGTTTCTTCCAATTCATTGGCTCTGCTCTTCTCTGTTCCTTGCCTTCCTTTTCAGGTTTCATGTGGAGGAAAGATGGCAGTAGCAGTTCTATCCTATGTGCTTCAAGCTTCAAGTCCATCTGGGAAGAATCCTTGGTCTGTCCCAAAAGTCTCAGCAAATGTCTCCTTGGGTCAGGTACAGTGGTGCACGCCTGTAATCCCTCTTGGGAGGCTGAGAGGCTGAGACAGGAGAATTGCAGGTTCAAGGCCAGCCTCTGCAACTTAGAGAGATCCTGTTGCAAAATAAAATATAAAAAAGGTGATGGGTGTAGCTCAGAGGTAGAATGTCCTTGAGTTCCATCAAAGATAGCTGGAAAACCACTGCCTTGGTTGAAGTAGGGAAGCCCTGTGTGGAAGCTGAGAGTGTATTGTGTAGGTAGGAGGTAAAGGAATATCAGGTTTTCCTTGGTGATGTTAGTTAGACCCATGCAGAGCTGGTCACTGCAGAGGTGGCTGGAACTAATGGCCAAAATCTTAAAGGAGAGTGAGGCTGGGTGGATCCAAAGAGAAACCTAAGAGGAATTTTCTGGATAATCTAGAATGGTACTACTCAAACTTTTTGGTCTCAGGATGATTTCATGTTCTTAAAAGTTGAGGTACCAGCCTCACCATTATATACAGGGAGGGTGGGTAACAGGGTGGGACTTGAAGGGAAATACACCAAGACAGGTGAGCATATTTGTTTGTATGACTTTGAACCTAAGATATATAACTACAATGCATGAATAAAAGTATATAAAAAGTTGTTAAGGACTGCAAAGAGCTTTTATTTATGTAGGCTATATCTATTACTTCTCACCCTACTAGAAATAAAACAAAAAATTAAGAAGAAAACTCTTTTTGGCTCATATTGGGGCATTTGCCTGTCCCCAGTCACCTTGGGAGGGGTGAGGTGTGCTAATTGGTTTAGGCCAATCAGGGCTTATCCTTGAACTGGCAGCGAGGGTATGCATGCATGGAGGAAGGGTCAGTGTTGTTTCCCAAGGCCAATTGGAGGATAGGCACTGGCTGGCAGAACCAATAGATGTCACCCAGAGCACAAATATTGATTACATTTCTATTTGATCTTAGGCAGTATGCTATTGCTTACATACCTTACTTTATATAGCACACAAAATGGTTTTCTTTTGGTGATGTTGTCTCTTTTATGAGCAGTGTGTGTGTGTGTGTGTGTGTGTGTGTGTGTGTGTGTGTGTGTGTAAAGAGGGAGAGAGAGGGAGGCTACTCCATGGGGTGGAGTTCCCAATCTTACTTAAATTGGTTTTTGACTTTGCTTTCCAATGGAAAAAAATTGCTTTGTAACATGCTTATGTGAATAAATGGACAACTGGATTATAGAAACAAAGCTGAGTAACACATTGGACATAGCAGAATTAGATAGCCATATGGTTATTTCTATATTCTGCCCCTTCCCACCAAGTTCTTGGTACTGCAAAGAGTAGGTGACACCAGTTGGAAGCTATGTATATGTAATATGCTATTCAAATGTAAGCGAAAATAGTCAATTTATATTCCACCTACTGTCTAGCACAGATCCAGGTGTCAAACAGAATGATAATTGTTGACAAACATTTCAAAACATAGATGTGGAATTTTCTGATTCATAAGCCCTGTACAGTTATTCCGACTCCAGGCCACTATTTGACAGCCTGCAGAGAGCTTGTAGAGGAGAGAAGGAAGAGCTGGGGAGACACAGGGCTCCATGGCTGAGTCAGGCACGGGAGGGGAGAGAGCCAACCAGGGACTGAGCAAAACCCCTCTCCCATGTCATCCTGACCTTGAAAAACCTACACGTCTCCCCCCTTCTTCATGTTGGTCTCCTCAGGACAGTCAGACGGAGTTGGGAGGGATGCAATATTATCTCTGTATCTGTGAAGGACTAACCTGCAGGAAAGTTATATAATGACTGAGGGGGAGTTACATTAGATTTTAAAAATCTATTCTATAAAAAACCTATTATAAAATATCTTTTTCTTTCTTTTTTGTTCTGGGGATTGAACCTAGGGGCATTCTACCCCTGAGCTACACCCCCAGCCCTTTTTATTTTTTATTTTCAAACAGGATCTCACTAAGTTGCTGAGGGTCTTGCTAAGTTACTGAGGCTGGCCTCAAATCTGCAATCTTCCTGTCTCAGCCTCCCAAGTACTGAGATTACAGGTGTGTGCCACCATGTCTGGCTTGTTATCTTAAAAATGATATCTGCACTCAGATAAACTACATGTTATAAAAATTAGTGTATTTCTCTCTTCCTTTCTTATTGGTGCATCGTAATTATACATCGTAATGGAGTTCAGTGTGATAGACACATACATGCACAGAACACTTGTGTGTTTCCCTCCAGGTCTAATTAGTGTTTTTTTTCACATTTATACATCTTTTTTTAAAATAAATCCATGGTTTTGAAATTATTCTAATGACGCCCATGCTGTGGTTGTGATGTGGCTTTGGTGAGATCAAGCCCCCTCGGCTCCTGGACACATATCCAATCCAGGGGGTAACCTCTGAGAGAGGTCAGGTTTTCTTTCGGAGCTATAAACCAGTCAAAATTCACAGAAAGGAAGCTTTAAATTTCCACATTGGGAAAGGAGTTGTTAAAGCTGGCTTTTAGAGAGCAGCAACGGCGATGTGGTATTCTGAATACATGCTCTGTTATCCCCCTCCCTCCACTCTCTCTGTCTGAGCACTTGCATTTAGAAACTGGTAGGACGTTGTCTGCATTAACATTGCCTCCTTTCTCCATTGATTTCTGCTGTGAATAGGCTTCCTTGAATTCATGGTCATCTGCATCTTTAGGGTTCCCCTAAGGGATATTGGATTTCCTGCTTCAAGGACTAATCAGAACCATTAATCAGCCATGAAAATAAGCGCTGGCCTATATAGGCCAAAGGCCTGAAGGAAATTAGGGCTGGCTTATTGAAAACTAGGCAGTAGGTAGAGAAGAAATATATTTATGAATATTGTATAGTTCCATAAGGGGTGTGAAGTGGCAAAAGAAAAAGATTTTCAATGTTTGTGTGGGTTAGGGGGTCAGTGCCTTCTTCTAGGATAAGACAGAGGCTGCCATGAGGTTGTGCATCCCTCGGACCAGGCACGGGGCCCTGTGGTACGGCAGACAGAACCTGGGCTTTGGCCTCAGGAGGAATGAGCGAGTCTGCGCTTTGTACATCGATGACTTACTGACCTCTACTCTCACATCTGTAGTTAAATAATATACTAAATTATGTAATACTATATTAATACTATATATTATTTAATATTATGTTACTCTAATCTCTACAATCATTTTTCTCACAAGGTTGTTACGAAGATTACATAATATGATATACATCATAAAATACTAAAAAATCATCAAAACTGCTAGACCTTTACTTCATTTAGGTTTTCCCTGACGCAGATCCTGAGCCATACAGATGAGTATAAGAAGTTTATGCAGGACACAGGCAACAGGTAGGGAAGGGAGGGGAAGAGAAACAGGAAGAGGGATTGCTAATAAAAGGAGAGCTAGGCTGCTGTGGTTTGAATGGGTCCCCACTCAAGGTTCATGTGTTGTAAACTTAATCCCCAATAAAGTAATGTGGAGAAGTAGTACTTTAAGAAGTGATTAGGTCATGAGGGCTCTTCCTTTATGAATGTTTTAATGCCATCATCACAGGAGTGGTTGGGTATTGTGAGAGTGGCTTTGTTATAAAAGCAGATTCATCCTTCTCTTGCTCTTGCGGGCCCTGGAAGAAGTCCCTCACCAGGTGCAGCCCCTTGATTCTGGACTTCCCTGCCTTCAGAACCATGACCCAAATATGTTTCTGTTCTTTATGACTTACGTAGTCTGTGGCATCCTGTTATAGAGGCATGAAACAGACTAAGACACAAGCTATCACTATGGACAGCTGTAGCTTAATCCCATAGGAAACTGGGAAATGGTACAAAGTTCTCACCTGAGGACTATTGCCTCTGAGGCCTGAGGACGATGGATGATTCAAGTCTGAAGGTAACTGCTTGGTGGGCTCCCAGCAGACACTAACCACTCGGTGTTTTCTTGTACTTCCAGATCGCTGGTCATGGACCACCTGGTTTTTGTATTCCAGGAAAAGGAGTCCTCAGGCCTGGAGTGGGGATCTGACAGTTGGATTGTGGCTGGAAGACACCGAGTTCTGAGTGACATGGACAGGTTACGGGGTTACTGATACTATGTGCAGGTGGACATAGTTGTGTTTATCCCAAAGAGCAGAGTAAATGTAGTACCTCCCACACCCACTTTATTAGGAGGATCCTTGAGTATACACTCCAACAAAACAAGGATGGAACCAAGAAAGAAAAACCATGCAATGCAGGAAATGGTAAAAGTGACCCAGAGAAGTGGCGAAGGGGAGAGGGGATTAGAGCAAAATGGCGTGTTTGGGAGCAAACAGCCTAGGTTAGAAATTAAGGAGTAACAATCCCGGAAGGAAGGTTTCTGGGTAATGTGGAAATGGATAGACAGTATACTCAATTAGATGGAGAATTAGCAAAATGAAGAAAATGAAAATTAGTTGTTAGATAAACAATGAGAAATTCCTGGAAAAAATAGCTGTTTATGAGACCAAATGTAATTATAGTTCATTATTTGTGTTTTTCAGTGAGCAATATTTATAATAGTTACATAGTCAAATTTCCAACCTCTAAAATCAGTGTACACCTGGGTGTGGTGGCATATGCCTGTAATTCCAGGACTTGGTAGGCTGAGAAAGGAGGATTGTAGGTTTGTGGCCAGCCTTAGCAACTTAGTGAGACCCTCAGCAACTTAGTGAGACCTCATTTCAAAATAAAAAATAAAAAAGGCGGGGGGGGGTGTAGCTTGGGAGGTAGAATGCCCCTGGGTTCAATCCCTAATTACACACACACACACATACACACACAGACAATGCAAAATTTGACCTAATTATGATATTGGGATACAATGTAAATATCACCAACAAAGATAGAAGTTGGAGGGTGAAGGAAAGTTAAAGCGAAGGATAAGCGTGCTAATATTGTCTTCTTCTAAAGTTGGAAGTAAAAATCTGTAGATGTTGGAAAAGAAACATAAGATTATAAATAAATGTACATATATTTATATAGGTATATATAACTTAGGATAAAACAATAAATTCTCAATTGAATTTTTGTGAATACATGACTTTTGAAAACATTTTTATGACTAGGATAATGATTATTTGATGAAAATGTATGAAATGGACTTACAGAATTTTAGTCATATAAGAGTCTTAAAGATGATCTAGCCCAGCCTCCTCACTTCATAGCTATGGTGTCTAAAGTCCAGGGAGAAAACTAGCCTGTCCATATTTGTATAACCAACTCACAGTGCTGTGAGCAAGTGCTCACAGAGAGGAGGCCTCCAACTACAGGCAAGAATTGTCAAAATGAAGGTGCAGTTCCTTGCACTCCTTCTTTTCTTGAGTAGAGCCTGGACATCACACGGGAAGACCCATGACAGGAAGATTTAAGGCAAGGGAGGAACATAACAACAAACTGGATTTTAAACCATTATTTTACTTTGTTGGGAAGTTTAGAGTCATGCATAGCTGAATACTTTTCATTTGCTTTTTAATGCATAACCAATATACTTGTATGTATCTGATCAAGTGAATAAAAGTAAACTCAAAGAGCTATTTTCATGAATAATTGACTAAGTCTCTGATATTAATGTTTCTATACATGAGGCTTAGATTATGTCTGTGAGGGCAGAAGTGAGTGTATATGTGTGTGAGTATGTGTGTGTGTGTTACACACTTCCTTTCTCTGGCTACCACAGCACTTTCCCATCCTCTACCTCTGTTCCTATGTTTTTTTTCCTCCTAGAAAGCCAGCGTCACAGTGTATTTTACTTGTCTCAGCGTTGAGCATAACTTTGGGGGCAAAAGGGGTAAAAGTTGACTTTGATTAAATTTGTGTTTGTATATCCATGCTCCAAGAAAAAGGGGTGTAAAAGTAACATTCTCTCTCTCTCTCTCTCTCTCTCTCTCTCTCTCTGGTACTGGGAATTGAGCCCAGTGGCATTCTACCTCCTAGCTATACCCCCAGCCCTTTTTATTTTTTGTTTTGAAACAGGGTCTCACTAAGTTGCTGAGGCTGGTAGCTGGTGTCAAACCTGTAATCCTCCTGTTTTAGCCTCCCAAATACTGAGATTACAGGCATGCGCTGCCATGCCCGGTACATTCCAAATCAATCAATCAATCAATCAATATATTTCTTTAGCCTATGTATCATTTGTAACTTTCTTGTATTAACCCAGCATGTCCTGTTTTTATTTCTTTATAAATGAATTATTCTTTTTTCCTTCCTACGGCTTGCCTTCTAACGTACGTCCCCATTTCCTTCTTCCACCCCAGACCCGACCTCTCGTCCCTGTGGCCAGTCGCAGGCACTCACCGGCTTCCCACGTTTTCCCCCTGGTCTGCCTCTAGTCTTCTTTCGCTTCCTGCCCATTTTCTCTGCTGGTTTCAGATGACCTAAGAGCTCGCTTCTCTGGCCGTCGTGGTCAGTATTGGTGGCCTTGGTCTTTAGCGCCATTTTATTTGACGCTGTTTTTGCATTTCTTTTCCTTTGAATTGCATGACAGTTGGAAGACCACGCTCCTACTCGGTCGCCCGAGGAGCCGTGCTCTAGTCGTGGCTTTCTACACCTCTTCTCGCCTCCCCCTCCTCCAACATTTTCTGCCCTTGTTCTCAGCTCCATCTTTGGCTTTGTCCCTAGCTATGTCGCCCTATTACCTATCACTCTGGGATTCTTCAGACCCGCGGTCTCTCTCTGTCCATATGGTGACACCGTCCTTTGCCAGTAGGCATGGGCTACCTAGCCGCACACCTAACCTGGGTCCCCAGATTCTGAGGTCGTGTTCCGCCTCCGTTAAGATAACTTGCGTGTGGAGACTGAATCTAAGCCCGGAGATGCAGGAAGATAAAAAACATCAACCAGGCGAGTCCAGTTTCCGTGGCACCACACGATGCTCCGCGAGGCTGTCTAATCCCTCGTGCTTGGACACAGCCCCCACTCACTTCCTCCCCATGGTCCGCTCTTTGCTCAGGTTTTACCATGAAAAGGCCACAGGCCCCTTTCCTCCCCAATTTCCCAAACCCATCCGTGGAGTCTACCACCCCCACCCATCTCCCTCTCACCTTCCTCCCTTAGTATCTTCATCCAGCCCAGGGTAGGATCACCTAGTTCTCTCTTTTCAGATATTTCTTTCTAATGTTCTTTTTTTTTTTTTTTTTGCGGTTCCGGGGATTGAACGCAGGGGCGTTCTACCTCCACGATACACCCCCGGCCCTATTTTTTATACTTTATTTTGAAACCGGGTCTCATGAAGTTGCGGAGGCCTCACTAAGGAGAGAGAGAGAGAGAGAGAGAGAGCGCTGAGGCTGGCCACGAACCTGGATCCTCCGGTCACGCCGGGCCTCTAATGTTCTATACCCAACCTGAGCCCCATTAGAATCTAGGCTTTTGCAAGTGCAAAGCCCTATTCATTGTGTTTTATGGTAGTATTTCTTCCCTGATATCATGAATATAGATTGTGTGTGTGTGTTGATGAGGGAAACCTGAGAAGGGAAAAAATTCCAAAAAGGAGAAATCCTTAATGTAGTAAACATTTTGTTCACCACCCTACATTCCTCTCTTAATCACATCTGCCTTTCCTACCCTCCTCAACACTCACTTCCCACAGCTACCCGCACACCCTTGCAGCTTGTCTAGGACTCCAGGGGACACTATGGACACTAACCTTCCCTACTTCACTGAGAGCCTTGGTCCCCAAAGGCAGCACTGAACCCTCCAGTCCTCACTGAAAGGGCGCCACAATGCTGGGGGTAAAAGCATAAGATTTGGAGCCAGGTGTGATAGTATACACCAGTAATCCCAATACTTGGGAGATTGAGACAGGAGGATTGCAGGTTCAAGGCCAGCCTCAGCAATTTAGTGAGACCCTCAGCAACTTAGTGAGACCCTGTTTCAAAATAAAAAAAATAAAAAGGGTGGGCGGCGTGAATCTGAGGTAGAAAGCCCATGGATTCAATCCCCAGTACCAAAAACAAAACAAACAAACAAAAAGGAATAGGATTTGAAATCAGAGGACCTGTTTCAACCTTTTCCCATATTTCCCCATTATTCTGTGTGATAGTGGGCTTATCTCATATTTTCTCTTAGTGTCTAATTTCCTTATCTGTAAAATAGCAATAACAACCTCTGCTTCTCTCTCTCTCCCCCTCTCTCTCTTTCTCCTGGGAATTGAACCCAGGGGCATTCTACCTCCAAGCTACACTCCCAGCCCTTTTATTTTTTTGTTTTGAAACAGGGTCTCCATAGGTTGTGGAGAGACTCACTAAGTTGCTGAGGCTGGTCTCAAACCTGCAATCCTCCTCTCAGCCTCCCAAACATTGGGATTACAGGTGTGGGCAATCATGCCTGGCCAACAATATCTCTTTCATAATATTACTGTGGAAATTAAACATTAAAATGTATGAAAAAGTGCTTTATAAATGACAAACATTGGGGCTGGGAATGTAGCTCAGTGGTCAAGGGATTCTGTAGCATGCACTAGGCCCTGAGTTAGACTCTCAGCACTGAAAATAAATAAATAAATAAGTAAATAAGTAAAATGAATGGTAAATATCTACAAATATATGAGTTATTATTCCTTTCCTATCTCCTTGACTTTTTTCAGCTCCCAGATACTTCCCCCTATTCTGAATCTTGGGATATAAACAAATGTGAGTAATAAAAAAAGCCAATTAATGAGAAACCTGCAATCTTTCCCTGAAACAGATGTAGGGATTGGAGCTCTGACTCACCTTCGCCTCTGTTCTTCACTCTCAATGATTTAATTAAGCAAGATACAGACTTGCAGTAACTGAGTCTGCCCCAGCTTTAGGTCACTACTCATGAGTATTTTTGCCTCCCGCAGCCCCCTCCATTTCCCAGTGTACCTCCTCTGTTGTTTAACCAGATATTTATCTGTTTGTAGTCCTTGGCTTCCTTTCAAATCCCAATTGGTGGGAGTACCTGGCACGTGGTAGGTGTACAACAAGTCTTGCTGGTGAGTCAACACGTGATGTCAGACATTTCCTTGATATCATAATTCTCCTGTTCTGAACTACCCTGTTCCTTTCTTTCCAGTTATTACACTTAGGTGTCCTCCAGGGCTTCGTCTGCTCTTTGATCTCATTCCTGCTCTCGCTTCAGGAGCAGACACCACTTAGATTTATTTATTTACTTATTGTGGTACTGGGGATTGAGCCCAGAGGCATTCTACCTCTGAGCTACACCCCTAGCCCTACTTTTGTATTTGTTTTTGAAACAGGGTCTCACTAGGTTGATGAAAATCTCGCTCTTTGCTGAGGCTGTCCTTGAACCTGCAATCCTCTTGTCTCAGCCTTCCAAGTGCTGGGATCACCAGCATGCACCACCACGCCTGGCTAGTACTTAGATTTATATCTTCCACATTAAGTCTTTCTCTTGAGCCCTTGGTCTCTCTTTCCAACTCTCTAGTGAGCATCTTGGAGGGCCTGCCGACACCTCGCATTCAATATATCCTAAACTACAGTCATGACGTTTCCCAGCTCAACTTCCAACCCAGTTGACTCTCCTTTGAGCTGGATTGCCATGGCACCCGTATCATAGACTAGGTTGGTTGATGGAAATGAGGCAATGTATTTAAACCACTGAGCAGAGCCACCATGAAATGTTTGCTATTAACGTCATTATGGAAAATGAGTTGAAGTGCTCTTCACAAACCCTATTTGTGAAGTAAATTTTTTCCTCATAATTTATCTTTAAGATGATTTTTCAAAAAACAATAATAGAAGTTATTATTCAAAATTTGAAGTTGTGATTTTAAAAAAGCAAAAAGGAGCCAGGGGTGGTGGCCTACGCCTGTAATCCTAGTACTTCGGAGGCTGAGACAGTAGGATAGCATCCTGTTTCAAAATAAACAATAAAAAGGGCTGGCAGTGTAGCTTGGAGGTAGAATGCCCCGGTTTAAAAAAACCAAACAGACAAAAAACAGAAAAGAAAAGAATGTTTAAGTAGAAGCACAAACTATAAGTTTTCTAAAGCTCACTGACAAAATTTCAGATCTCTGCATTTAGCATGGCAGATCTTGTTCAGAGAGGATCCTAGCTGAAAGGGGAAAAATTAGCCATCAGTGTATCCATGAACGTCTGAAAATGTAGTGATGAAAAGGGGTTTCCTTAGGTGATATGTATGATTCATTAACAATTAAAACTAGTTGATTTCCTGTAAGTAAATAAATGTAAGATGTGAATAGGGAAATACTAAAAAAAATCTGTTGTAAAAAATTTTGGAACTAAAGCCCTCAGAGTTTTCAGGTAATTGTTAGTTTGCAGAATACTGACACCTATTTGGTTATCTGTTCTAAATAGCAAATATTTGTTTGTTGTGGCACTGTGGGTTGAAACCAGGGGTGTTCTACCTCTGAACTACACCCCCAGCACTATTTAATTTTAAAACAGGGTCTTGCTAAGTTTCTGTGGCTGTTCTAGAACCTGCGATCCTCCCGTCTCAGCCTCCCAAGTATTGGGATTATAGGCATGTGCCATCACACCCAGCTTTGTTTTTTTTTTTTTTTTTTGCAGTACCAGGGATTGAACCCAGGGCCATTCTACCTCGGGGCTACACCCCCAGCCCTATAGCTTCTTCTTTATTTTGAAACAGGGTCTAAGTTGCAGAGGGCCTCACTAAGTAGCTGAGGGCCGTGAAACAGGATCCTCCCGTCTCAGCCTCCCAAGTACTGGGATTACAAGTGTGTGTGCAACGCCTGGCTTAGCTTTATTGTTTTTTAAGTTGGAAGTTTAGTGGCTAAGTGGTATTGGATAATAATTATAATCATAATTATTTACTTACTCTAGCCTTGGTAACTCAATACATTTTGGTTAAAAAAATCTAAAACTGCCCCTTCAGTCTTACACAGCAGCTTACATCCAGCATAGGGTAAGATTTCCAAGTTTAATCTGAATTTTTAAAGTAAAACTTAGAAAGGAAAGTGGGGGCGTTCTTTGCGCCTTTCACATAAGATTTGGATCTTGATCTTAAGTTTGCAGAGTGCAGGGAGAACCCTCCAATGCTGCCACCGAGGTCCTTCTTCTCAGTCAATTTTATTTATGTAGAATCTTTCATCGGAAGATCACAAAGAGCTGTCTAACCAGCTATAAAGAAACATAAATCAAAAAAGAAAATGAAATGCTCAAACAATAAAATTATACATTAGAGGCCCATTTAAAGCAGAGCATTTTAAGATGAGAGAAAAGTCTTGGCTGGAGTATACAGAACATGTTATAATGGGAAGCTATTTCATAATTTGGTGAAAAATGAAAAAGGCCCACTTCTAATCGTGGAGGGCCTATTATTAGGAATGATCTCTCGCATACCAGTGCCTTAATGAAGGGGGTGAAGAGCATGATAATGTGGAGTGGGACTGACAAAGTACTAGCCACTCTTGTTGCTGCCCCGAGGAGGGAAAAAAGAGAATATTCTATTCCAAAAAATGGGCATTGTGCCCAAAGTATTGTGCTCTTTAGCATGCCTATTGCCTATTACTATTGTGCCTTTCTCAAAAGGCGCTATGCTAAAGTCCCACAGTACATATATAATATACATATCATATTTATGATATATATCTACCACACAGGGGTTTCAAGGAAGCCAAGGGGATCTTTCAATCTCTGCTGTCATCTTTACTTGCTTCTTCAGCACAGATTAATTCAGCGTCCCCCAAGTCTCAGGATTTCCAATTTATAGTCTGAAAGATATTCATTTTAATGTCCCCAAGCATAGGGGAAAATGTAAGAATCTTGTAACCGTGTTGCTTGA
The DNA here is from genome assembly GCA_004027185.1 of Glis glis. NCBI lineage: Eukaryota > Metazoa > Chordata > Mammalia > Rodentia > Gliridae > Glis > Glis glis. Next base: position 135,693 of record PVJS01000284.1, read on the forward strand.
ACAGAAACCAGCAGACATCATCCTTTTAAGCTTGACTCACCTAGAGAAGCTAAAGATTTTTGAGACATCCGTCTTTTGTTTTATTGGCATTAAAATAAATATCAAGAAAATGTTCTTTGACATGAAGTTTATAACATTCAGATGAAAGCATACATTCTGAATTCTAGAATTTCAAATATCTCTAAGCTTCCAGGCCCCTTTTGTTCTAGTGTTCAAGCTCTACTCTTTAGATAATTTATCTTGCGGTTTGAGAATTTTGCCTGCCAACTTGTGGTAAGAAAACCTATATGAAGTGTGATATTTATACTTTTGCTACAGTTGAACTTCACATTCAAAGTGATGTATACTCTCTGCATCAACATGTATTGTATAAATGTTAAAGGTAGTAGATATAAAAGTTTAGCCTTTTCTTCATTTATGATCTAAAAGATACACGGTTTATTGTTTGTGTATTCCCAGAAATTAAGAATTGCCAACGAGTGGACTAATCTGCAAGCTAAGGATGAAGGAAGCGAGGACAGAGGGTAGCGACGTGGGCCTAGGATCATCTGTAACACCTGGGGTTGTCTCTCTGAACTGGTGATGTTTACTCTAAGACTCAGAAGAAAAGAGCTAGTCTTATTGCAAGGAAAGAAAAGAGCTCCCAGCAGAGGGAACGGAAAGTGCAAAGAAAATAAGAAATTAAAACGTCCCAGGCACTGAAAGAAGCCCAGTGAACCTGAATGCCGTCGACATGGTGGTGGGAAGTTTGGTAAAATGGGGGTTCATGGGTCATGTATCAATCAGGTTCTTGGTTGCAAACAGTAGAAGGAGCTGCTTTGATCTTAATGTGTCTCCCAACATTCGTGTGTTGGGAACTTAATCCCCATTGCAGCAGGCAGGCGGGGGAAGTAGGGACTTTTGGGAGGTGTTGGGGTCCTAAGGGCTCAGCCCTGTGAACAGATGAGGGCCGCCATAGCAAGGGCGTGTGGGAGTGGCTCACACTCTCTTGCTCTTCTGCCTTCTCCCATGTTCGAACACAGCCAGAAAGCTTGCACTGGATGCCCTGATCTTGGACTTCCCAAATCAGAACTGTAAGAAATCAATTTCTGCTCTTTATAAATTACCCAGTCTGTGCTATTTTGTTTTAACAGCACAGAATAGACTAAGACAGCAATGATGACCATTCTAAGCAGAACAGAATCTATGGTCAGGAGAGTGGGTAGCATCCACAACTGATCGGAAACATGGAGAAATAGCTGTTGAAAAATGAGCAGGAAACAAGGAATGGTATAAGGGGAAACAATGTATGGGACACTACTGGTGTTTGTGCCAAATGGTAGCAAGGAGGAATTTCTTAACTATCTCCATGGCTTTATGGCCTTGACTCAGGATTCAGAGTCCCATTGAGAAGGTCTAACTCATCAAAGGTAGGTCGCGGGTGTGTGTGCTATAGCCAGGACACAGAGAAGGAATGCTTGGAGCCCTAGATTCAGGAAGACTCATATAATGGGATCTCCCTCCATTAGGGAAGGGAATTTAGCTGCTGGGCAGTCAAAATGACCACCAACACATAGGAAGGAATTTAGGGTTTATTTAGATGCAACGAGAGGTCAATACCAGTTCTGATGGGGAGGTGGCATAGTTCTATATTATATATAAAGACCATCTCAGCAGCTGTTATTATTAATATTTTTTGGTACTAGAGATTGAATTCAGATGCATTCTACCTCTAAGCTACACCCCAGCCCTTTTTATGTTTTATCTTTAAACAGGGTCTCATTAAGTTGCTGAGGGCCTCACTAAGTTACTGAGGCTGACCTCAAACCTGCAGTCCTCCTGTCTCAGCCTCCCAAGTACTGGAATTACAGGCATGTGTCACCATGCTCAGCTCAGCAACTGTTATCGAATATGTGTTGGGATAAATGAACACGCTCATTTTTTGTCATAAAGAAGAAAAATAACCATGGATAGTTGAAATATAATGTCTCTAAGAGAATAATAACTTTTCTTTTCAATATAGTAACTAGAATTTAAAACTTGATCAACTAAAGTGTAAGAGCTGTGTACATTTTTTAAATTTTTCTCTTAGACTTGAACTGCCTCTAGCTTCCCATCCTTTCAAAGGCAGGAATTGAGGAGGTTTTAGTCACAACCTCCACTTTGACTCTGGAGGACTAAAGCAGAATCAAAGAACAAAGCGGGACTATATAAAGCACTGACGCCCACACCAAAAAGTTGGTAAGGTTTCAGTAAAACTCAGAAATGAAACTGGACAGAATTAAAAAAAAAAAAACCACAAAGCTACAAACAAAGCGCTTGGCCCTGTGAACACTGGTATGTTAAAATTTGCTACTCTTTTCATTGTGCCTTCTTTGAAAGCAATTTTGGAAAAGTAGAAATAATTTAAAATACCATTTTTTTTCTAGAGTCATAGATTTTCAAATCACTGCAGACGTGATACAAATTCTTAGTGGATGTCTTAAAGGAAAATTCCAGATGAGAAGGACTGAAACTCACTGCCCATTAGTTTCCCAAAGTGCACAATCAGGAAATCATTTAAAAGGCAAAAAGTCTCCTATTTTCTTTGATAGTCAGTGTCATGGTAGTAAAATTCAGGTTGCTAATATATTTTAAAAGCACTAGATTAGTAACCCTGACATGATCTAATGAATTTGCTAAGTGATTAATAATTCATAAAATAGTCTTTTTGTAACAAAAAATGAAAATTTCCCTGAATGTATGCTTGAGATAAAAATAAGTGGGAGGCATTTAATAAGAGCAGCTTTTGCCAGAAAGGCAAATCAAGTTAAAGTGTGATATGTAGCTTGTGTCACCGCACACACACACTCACACACACACGCATGCACGCATGCCTGATTCATATAGCAAATTAGTGGTGCTTATTTGACCAATTTGTCAATTGCCCTTCAGACTACCATTTTTAGAGCCAATTAGATTTCTGTTTAGGAAGAGAAAGAAGGAGGAAAGATCAAATATTTGTTGACTGTCTTCTCAGTGCCAGGCTGGCACTGTGCTTGTTTGGTGATCTATATGTGTTTTCTTATTTAATCCTCATGATAACCTTCCAGATAGTAATTGCTCTTTGATTGGTGAGAAAATTAAGGGCTCAGAGAAGGTAAGAGTTTTCATGAGGCCACAGAGCTAGACATAGGCTGAGCTGAGATTCAAAATCATGTTTAACAGTGAAGTAAAAACAAAACATTTGATTAACTCCCCAACTTATACTTTCTGCCATGCCATGCATGCAGCCTCCCAGAAAACATGTTTATTAGGATTTTAAAATTTAGCTGCTATAATTTAAGGCTAGAGTGTGTGCTTGCATTTAACTCAAATCACATGAAAATTCTAACATTAGGTTTTTTGACCTACAAAACCAGCAATATAAATATTTTTGCTGAGATCATAAAAATATGCAAATGATAGTAAATATTCCATGGCAAATAATGAGGTTAATTTTGTCCTCATTTGTTGTCTGATTGTTACGTTGTATTCATGAAAACAAAACTAGTAAATTCTAAAATAGTAGAATGATTTTGTGCAAACGAGTATGTAAAAAGTGACTTAAAAAGCAACTTTCAAAAGAAAAGAAAGAATTTAGAACACTAAAAGCAGATAAATTAGATTTTTCTGATTTGCCCATGATAACATTATCAAGCATAAGTATGCTTGTATGAAATTGGCAACTAAATTTCATTCAGACATAAAATACCAAACCCTTTAAGTTATTAAAATTATTATTTAAGACACATTCTCCTAGAACTACAAAGGTTGAAAACAAAAAATACTAGACATATTTTAAAGGTAGAGCTGATTAAAAATTCTAATATAAATATATTAGATGATAAACTGGCAAAGTACTTTCACTTTTCTGATCATGTGCATTAACTACATCAGGTTTGAGTAAATCACTTATCAAATGGACGACACAAAATTTAAAATGTATATTTCCTATATCTTAAAGTCTTTGAACTATATGAGCTACTGGTATTTAATTGGAATTAATATAATGGAGAAGAGAGAACTTGATTTGTATATCAACTAATACCCCCATTGGTTTGAAGGTATGTATTTTAGTTGTTAATTTCATCAGTTCTAAGTAGGAAATATATGTGCCTTTTCCTGGGACATCAATTTTGGAAGAGCTCAGAGAAGTTACTTATACTAATTATTTAAAGAATTATTCAAATAATTAATGAAACAAGAGCTTATTCAATACCTACTATGTGTGATCAGGGATTAAGAGATTAATAATGCATCTGCTATGGTTTGAATATTATTTGTCCACTCCAAAACTCTTGTTGAAATTTAATTCTCTATGTAATGGTGTTGAGAGGTTGTGAGAGCTCTAGGAAGTGTTTGGATCATGAAGATGGAGCCTCCAAGAGGGGAATAATCCACTTTCATGGGGCTGGATGAATTCTCTTGGGAGGGAGCTCTCACTCTTGAATGGCTGAATGAGTTACTGGGAGAACCACTTGTTGTAAAACCAGCCTGCCCCTTGTGCTTTCTGTCTTACACATCCATCTGCTGGCTCTTCTGCTCTTCCATCATATAATGATGCAGCTCAAGATCCTCATCCAGATGTGGCTGCCTGATCTTGGACTTCCAACCTCCAGAACGGCGAGTCAAGCTTATTTCTTGTATAAATTATCCAGTTTCAGGTATTCTGTCATAGCAACAGAAACGAACTAAAGCAGTGTCTCATGGAAGTTCTAGGGAGCTTGATTAAGAGAATGCAAATCTCCTTGTCCTTTAAAGAATGTCTGCTTTCTCACCTAGTGAGGGAGTCAGAGAGCACACTAGGGACATTTTTTTTTGGCACATAGTAAGATCTCAGGAAATGCTGACTCTTAATTATTATACTGACTGTACTAGGAGAAAAAAAATTCCCCTTGGTGTGTGGACTCCAGAAAAAAATCCCCTCCCAAATTGAGTCCCACTATGACCAGGAGGAACTAGCCTTGGGAGGGGTCTCATAATGGGAAAAATAAAGTAATGGATTTTTATTTGTTTTAGGGTCAAAACACATGAAAGCATCATTGCAACTGTGAAGTATTATATAAAATAAAGCATTGTGATCATTGTTTCCAGAAAAAAGATGCTTTTTCATAGTAGACTTGAGATAGAAGTACCATACCAATCACCCATTTTGCTGTGGGATGACTTGATGGAGACCTGAAAGAAGTTAAAATTTGCTTTGAACCATGCTGGAATAACGCATGAATGCCTGGCAAAATTCTTGAATTTGTTATACAAGACCTAGTCTTAACATTACTGTTTTCAAACCCACAGGCGTGAACAGTTTGACTACATACTTTTTTTTTGATGTTTGACATATGGGTGGCTAGAGAGTCACTACCTGAATTTATTTCCTCCATGAGTGACTGGGAGGAGACAGGGCTGGGGATTTGGAGGACGTGGCTCTCACTTAGCCCTCAGATGCCAAGGCTGGGAGAGCCAGATTTCTCTAAGCGTTGTAGAGTGAACGCTGGCTGTTCCTGTGGGCATCACAACTAGGCTTGGGTGAACTCTGGTCACGCAGGAAGGGAAAAGTCTCCTTTTGTCAGACACTGTCCATAATTCTTGGTTCAGGAACCACTTGTAGAAACTTTCAGGTTGGTGCTTAAGAAATTCTGGCATCCTCTGACCTTCTGTCTTCTAATGTGATTCTCTGCCCTGTGAATGATTTCTCAGAAACTGGGGTCAGAAGTTAACAGCCTTAATGTGGTGGAAAATTGGGCGAGTATATCCTTGCTTGTTGCTGTTTTAACTTCAGAAGAATAAGGTCTTCTTTTGGGGGCCATAGTCTCTGTAGGAACTTTTATGGCAGTGTTTTCCTGCCTTGTCACACCATTGCACATAGGAAAATAGGATAATATGTGTATAGCACTTTGAGGTGAAGTACTGAGGTTGCTCACAGCAGGAAATAACTGAAAATCTTGTCCAGCCTCTTTGAGGACTGAAGGTATCTCTACCCCTGGAATACCCATTCATAGCTCAGAGGTGGCAATTTTTGCTGTAGGGAAACTCTATCTGTTACATAGTAGACAGTGATGAACCCCAGCTTACAATTATGATGGTGAATCCTATGTGCCATACCCTGTTCTATGAACTTGCTCTATAATTCACTAAATGAATTCTATATTAATTCACTTCCTGCTTATAACAACCCCAGGAGGTAGATATTATTGTTATTCCAATTATATATGAGAGGAAACTAAGGCTCATGAGGATTAAGTAATTGGCCAAAGGTCACACAATGTGTCATAGTAATTGTCAGAAACAAAATTTAGACCCAGGCAATCTGGCTCCAGAGCTGTACTCTTAGCTACTACATTATATTGCCTGAAGGGAGCAATTGCAAGAAGGAGAAGGTGAATTAAGCTGGTAACCTATGTAATATCAGCGCCAAGACTTCTGGGTCTCTAATGATCTGAGAAGATTTTTGGCAACAGAAAATTTCCACCAAAAGCAGCCATCAGATCAAGGCCAGGGGTGGGATCTAGAAAAGATAAATTCTTACAGCACGAAGTCATAACTGAATTTGGGGGTTAGGGCTATGCAAATTGCATCCTTTAATTTTTGAGTATAAAACCATTAACCTTCAAAAAGAAGTGGGGATTTAACACAGGAACAACTCCCCCAACCTCCCTACCCCTCCTCCTCCCTACCCCCCCCTTTCTTCTTGTTTTTTGTGGGGTTGGGGATGGACCCCAGGACCTTGTGCATGCTAGACAAGCACTCTACCATTTAGCTACATCCCTACTCCCAGGAACACTTTTCTTTCTTTTTTTTTTTTTGTTTTGTCTCAAGATAGAAAGGGAGTCTTCTGGTATCAGGAGCTCCAGACCTCGAGGGACCTTGCAGGGAGGGGGTCCTTGACCACAGGCAGATGATTTCATTCCTGGCCTGGCAGAGTAGAGGCTGTCTGAATTCCACCGGATTTTTCAATATAGGGTGGAAGAGAGTGTGTGGCAAAAATCCTCCACTGGGGGCACAGTGTGGATTTGGGAGGTTGGGGTAATTATACTGAGTCCTGGGGGTACTTCCCAGTGCTTCATGCAATAATTTAGAGAACCAGGCCAGACCTGATTTGGTGACTTCTTGTGTAGTTCCCTATGACAGAGACAATCAAGCTGGAAACCTAAGGTTCTCTCTCTTGGACTTCATTACCCTGCAACCATCGAGCTGGAGGACCACATTGCCTCATGCTGATACAACAAAGAAATGAGAAGGGAGACAGGTTATGGTTGATAAGAGAAAATTTCAATAATTGATAATTGGAAGTGAGTTAATCAGCATCTAATTGCCTCAGTCTTAAAGTAGGCCTCAGTTTTGTTCAGGAACAATTTCTCTTGAACACTATGAGGTGGTTGTGGCAGAGACTAAACTCACATATGACTATTAAGGCCCCTTCCTCTTGGGCACACAGTAGACCAACACTCCCCTTCAGGTAGGTGCGACCCTGTAACTGAGAGCTGGCTGATGGGTTATTCTAGGGAGTGGGGATCGTCTTCATAATGTTCCTGGTTCCTTCTTGCCCTCATTCCTGGTCTGCTGGCCAGAAGAGATCATCTGACAGTGGAAACCCTAGGGAGTGGGAGAGTCACAGATGGAAGGTGCCTGAGTCCTCAAGTCACCACAAGGACAAAGTCCACCCCTCTGATGATAATAGCCTATTGGACTTTGTGAGGACAACAAATGAATTTCTATTATATTAAACCATTGAGATTGCAGAGTTTGCTGGTTAGGGTTGGTAGCATAAGCAAACTAATTCAACGTTAGTAATAACCAAAGTAATCGACATATATATATATATAGTTTCTATGTGTCAAATGCATTTTATATATATTAACTCAATCAATCCAAATAAAAAACATGTGGGGTAGATACTCTTATTATCCATACTTTAGGATGAGGCACTGTGAATATTAACTTGCCCAGGTCACACAACTAGAATTAGAGGTAATATAGACAGTATTTGCACTTGGGCAATCCAGGTCCAGACTACTATATTTTAACACATGAAGAGTTCCCCCAACATAAGTAAGATTTCTTTAGAAGAAAGAATATGATCCCTTTAGTTAAGAGAACATGGTATTGTAAGACCTTGTTTGGTCCCTGGGGGAGTTTCTGATGGCTATGGTTCTCTCTGAACCATGAATACAGATAAGAGAATGGAGGAGATGTCCTGGGGAGGGGAAAAGGGAGTCATGGGGTGATTAAAGATGAAGTGAATTAAGGTCTGAGCTCCTGGACCCTTGAGAGAACTGTGGGTAGGACACAGATGGGCTAAGTGAGCGCTGCCCAGTGCCCCAAATGAAACCCACTGGGAATGGAGGGGAAGAAGAGCCTTCATGTACCCCTGTGAGCCTCCTCTGCAGAGCAGAGTAAGATGCAGTGAGGGGACAGGGCATTTTTATCAACGCCCCAGGGTCTGGGACATTTTATCCTGCTGCTCTTAGTCCCTGCCAATTCCTGATCTTCAAGATGCTTCAAGTTTATTGGCACTGATGTGAGGTGATCCAACACTCCAGTGACCGAAGTACCGTTTCTGCAAAACCCAAGGAGAGAAGAAAATTTGTCCTTCTTCCCTTCCTGGAAATTGTCAAGTGGATAGGGACGTCAAGAGTCCTGCCAGTGCTGGCTCCTTGTTCTAAGAGGACAGTGAACAGCTGCTGATGCTGACCAAGGCTTTGGGGGAGCTCCCCAGGGCAATGAACAAGGACTTGAAGTTCCAATTTTCACATCGTTCTATTAGAAGCAGCTTGCTGTGGACCCAAAGGAACATAGAAATTTTGCTGAGGAGTAAATTTGGATGTTATTGACAACACAGGTTGTTGGAAAGACTTGTTTCTTTCCACAAGCATTTAAAAAAACAAAAAAGTCAATAAAAATAAAATAATAAATGAAAAAAGCCCACCCCTCATTCTAGTGGTTTAGATATAAGTTCTGAAAAATTAAAGATATAAAACTTAACTTTTTTCTTTTTTTAATTTTAATTTTTTTGCAGTGTTGGGGATGGAACTCAGGGCCTCACACATGCTAGGCAAGTGCTCTACCACTGAGCAACATCCCCAGCCCAACTTTCTTCCTTTTGATGTATATGCTGTGGAATAACTACTGTACTTACTGAATCCGTTTTTATTAATGACTTAGTGGAACCAGGGTAGATGCTATGGGGAGTGGTGGCTGCAAAGGCAATGCATGCTTTCTTTTATTAACATGCTTTTATTGGTGCTTTGTAGTCTCACATCACAATGAATATCTATTTGATGCTAACATATATGCACACAGCTCTTAGTGTCCCCGCCGCCTCCCCCCACCCATATGAAGTACCGAGAATGATGTTGGTATATTCTCACATGTACACATTGTTTATGATAGTAATTCCACTGATTCACTTTTTTCTTGCCCTTCCCCTTCCCTTGTACCACTTCTCTTGCCCCACTGAGGGTTCTCCATTATCAACCGGAGTCCCTTGTGTATCCCCACTACTCCCTAGGTTGCACATACTAATGAAAACATATGTCCCTTCTTTTTTTGTGATTGGCTGATCTCGCTTAACATAATGTTCTCCAGATCCTTCCATTTTCCTGCAAATGATGTTATTTTGTTCTTCTTTATTGCTGAGTAGAATTCCATTGTGTGTATTTCCCATAATTTTGTAATCCACTCATCTGTTGATGGACACCTAGGTTGGTTCCATAATTTGGCCACTGTGAATTGTGCTGCTATGAACATGGGTATGCATATATTACTGTAGTTTTCTAGTTTCAATCCCTTTGGTATGATACCC